>BQNB010094377.1:0-26134 GCA_026074375.1 Tanacetum coccineum | reverse complement strand
TTATAGCTTTGATTCACTATTAAATGATGTTTACTTATGAATCAAATCAAAAAATATGAATCAATTTACTCAAACGTAGATTTCTCAATCTTCTCAAAATAAAAATATTCTCAATAGAACCGGAGCCTATATATATATATATATATTATGTTGCACGAAACTAACCCTTGATGTAGGTTAAGAATTTGCAACAAATTTGATCCATAGATCCGCTAGAGTCAATATACAATGAGATACAAGTGTTATAGGAGTGAAATGAGCTTAAGGGTAGCAAGGCTTCACTTAGGATGATGCAAGCTCGCCTCTTTAGTAAAAGTCTCATCTAATGGAATGAATGGCTTGGAGTGTCCACCTTTTTATTTCAATAAAAGGGGGAAAAGAAGTGTAAACAAGTAACTTATACATTTTACTATGAGTTATAGTTTACATATTTTGTCATCATCAAAAAGGGGGAGATTGTTGGTAGAAATATTATGATATTTAATCTATATATTCTCTTCATGTTTTGGTGATGACAAACATGTAACTTATAACACATAACGTAAAGTGCTTAAGTTACTCGTGATCACAAATCATCAATATATTCATACGACAACATCTCTCGACGTCTCAAGTCTGATTCAACAAAGTTTGCACCCGACATAAATCACTTAAGCTATGAATAAATAAATGCTTTATGCATTTTATGATCAAAGGAATTTTTATTCAACCTTAAATTTTTTATAAAAATGTCACAAACATTTTTATAACTTTTACAAAACATTTTTGGGTTTAAAAGAAATGTATTATTCAAAATATATATTTTGAATTAAAATTTTCTACCTAAAAATGGCTAGAAATGTTCCAAAAACACCTCCCTCAGAAAAGACAAAAAGAGAGCGTCTGGCCTGGGAGGCCCCTTTAATTATAAGGGCGGTCCCCTTAATTATTAAGGGGACCGGCACCCTAATTAAAGAGACCGCCCAGACAAAAAGGCAACTCAGTTTACCTATAAATACTGGACTATTTCCCACTGATTTTCTCACCTTTTGCATACACTTTCTTTCTGTTCTAAATCAGTTTATACTTCACCTACAATCCTTTGATCATTTAATCTTAAGCATTGGTTTTCAAGTGATTCAAGCTTTTTCCTCCAAGTACAAGAGAAGAACTCTCGTTATCATCAAGATACGAAGTTATGTAGTTTAGTTAGTGCATTCATGACATATCTTACATTCATAATGTATAGATCGAGTCCATATATTCCAAACTTGTATAATAGTTAGATCATGGTGATCACGGTGTGTATAGTTATTAGATCGTGGTGATCATATGAAGTATAGTTAGACCGGGGTGATCTTAGTAAGTAGTGTTAGATTTGTGTGATCGTAGTAATGTCTAGGTGAAGTAAAGTTGTGAATCATAGTGAAGAAGTAGTGAAGTGAAGTTGTGAAGTGAAGTGAAGTTCTAAAGTGAAGTGAAGTGAAGTTGTGTGGTGAAGAGAAGTTGTGAATTGTTGTGAAGTAGTGTGGTTAGTTGTGAAAGATTGGTTCTAGCTAGGATTAGAACTCGACATTTGGCTTAGTGTCAGAAATCAGTGTAAGCTTAGTTGTGTTCGGTTTTCTCCACCTATAGGGAGCTTGTTGACTAGTGAAGTAACTCTCGAGTTAGGTACCCAGGGAGTGGAGTAGGGCGAAGAGGTGCTTCATGACCGAACCACTATAAATCATCGCGTCCGGTTTGCACTTTCTTTTACTTTTCGCTTTACATCTTTATTTACCTTATCGCCTTACATTTATATTTGCATTAGATCTATATGTGTGTTGATTGTTGCTTATATTGTTTGGATGATGATTGTGTCATAGATAGAAGTTAACATTGTGATTGTGCTTATATTGCTATGACATGTTCTAGTGGATATAGATGTATTATTCACACTTATCATATTGCATCTAACTTGATGGATAATTTGATACAAAATATTTTAAGTTTTTAAATGGAAACGTATTCACCCCCCTCTACGATTTCCACAATTGGTATTCTATGATTTCCACATGTTCTTATAAATTCAAACAACATGACTTTTGCCTCTAGAAGTATGAAGAGATGAAGAACGATTTACCTTAGAAAATGATTAATAGTAGGATGTAGGAACGAAAGTACATGGATTTTGACTTTCATTACTCATCCCTTTTGGCTGCTAAACGGACAATGGAAAAAAAAAAAAAAGAAAAATGCCAAAGAACCTATTTGTTCCCTTGGGCTTGTGGGGTTTACATATTGATCTAGATTGTATCGCGTACACCATGACCCTCCTATCCAAGCATCATCAGACCTTTCACAATGATTTCTTCCAGTCCCTCTACTCCAACATTAGCCCATCCTACTTACATTCTTTGATAGTAAATACATATAGAACAATCTATTAATATCGGTTTAAGATTGGCCTACGGTTTAGATACCGCATCGGGAACCAAAACGGTTGGAGTTTTATGCATTAACAATTTTTGACATGCAATTATGAGAGTAAGAATCAAAGCCAAACAAAATACTATATAAGCTAGGTTTACAAAAACACCATATTAGATTATAGGGAAGACTGTACGACCGTACACTAATGCCTGACGATGTAAAATACTACCGTTAAAAGTAACATTTGTACTTGTGATGCCGCAAATTTGTGTGGCAAAAACTTCTACTTGCGCCATACAATTAATTTCCACGATAACAACATCAATGGCAATATGAAATAGTGCATTAAGATATATGAACAAAACCTTAATGAGCTTTGGCACTCTAACGATGATCAAAAAGTTTTGGAACTCTAAAGATATAAGAACATATGTAAGAACACACTCATTCTCACAGAAATAAAATACACCTAAAGAATATGATTATACACAACTTCATATCATCACTAAACGATTGTGATTTTCCCAAAACCACAACACATAAATGACAGTTTTATAAAAAAAATACAAACAACTATCCACATCAGGTGGTATAAATCATAACATCCCTAAACGACTGCTGATTTTACATGCCTTGTATAAGTTGTCGCCACATTTGTTGATTCACTGGCGATTATTACTAGTGTCTTATATTAGTATTTGATTTTATCCCCCCCCCCCCCCTTTTTCAGTTGTGCCCCCCCCTCCCCCCCTCGTACGCCCCCCCCCCCCCTGGGGGGGGGGGGGGTGTGACAAACAAAATACAAGTCATACCCCCTACTAAATCAGAACCTATGACTTAATTCAGATTTAAGCATGTCACAGGTTCTTCCATTTCGCTTGGCAAAACAACAATTATCAAATCAACACCATTGAGATCAAATTATACACGTCATATAGAGAAATCTGAAACATTGCACAACAACTACACCACACAGTGATCAAGACACCCTTCCATTTTTCTATGATTGTATAAAACACACCACAATACAGACACATATCCACAAAATCCCTGCCTTAGCTGTAAAAATAGAGGTTGCTGAGGTAAATCAGTTTCACACTCAACCATCCATCCATTTTGTGCAGCATAACAATATCTATGAATCCAACATCAATGACCACATATTATATGCAGGTCATGCAGACCGATTTAAAAGACATGCAGCTGCCAAACAAAATATAGGTTACAACACCCATGATCATACAACTAATCTCACACCCAACCATCCTACCATTTTGACTACAGAAAAAGGAAATCCTGAAACATCATTATAGTCAAATAAAACACAACATTAAGCAATTATAAAATTAGCAGATATAAGCTTAAACAAACACAAAGTCATGTCCAGAAATAAAAAAACAACCTGTAGCAAGCCATATAAAATTACATTTATATCAAATATCACACTTATCAGAAAGCTTAAACAAACACAAACACATATTCACAAATCCAGAAACTAAAAAAAATACCAAAATACCATGCATTAACAAATATGATAGCAATGAAGCCTCGTCATGGAATGTTGAAACACCAAAACCAAAAGATCACCACAGCCTGTACCAAGACATATATAATCACAATTTATGATCACAAATCAGAGTTATCATAGAGCTTAAACAAACGCAAACACACACACACATCCACATATCCATAATCTAAATAAATAAACCAAAACACCATGCATTAGTGAATCTGATAGCAATGAAACATCGACATAAATTCTTGAAATACTAAAACCCTAAACGAGCACTACTCCTTCAGATCTAAGGTAGCTAAACTAAAGAACCAGTGTATGTGTGTGTTTAGAGAGAGGAACTTGAGACCAAATACATGAAATGGTGAGTTTAGTTGTAATGAAATGGCTATGGAATCGATAGGAAGAACAGATGTTTAAACATGAAGAAGCAATGGAAAACCAAGTGGCACAACCCTAAATTAAGAGACACTAATGAAAACCCACAAATATAGCCAGCGGTAGTCGTGAACCCTTTATATTTAATCTTCAAGCCGATGTCGGCGCGAATCGGCTTTAAAAATGACGACTTGGTCGCGGTGTAACAGTGCACCAAAGCCGTCCCACTCTCTTAAGCCACCCTTCCCACTCGACGGCTTCGCAACTGTACCGACTCACAAACTCTACTTCAACAATGTTATATAGTATAATTTAGAAGAGGTTCAAGATATTATATTTTCTCATTCCACATAAGCATGAAACACGTGTTAATTATGGTTAACAAAATGATAAACCTCTTCATCTTGTTTTTAAACTTTTCATAAAATCATTATGTTTGTAGTCTTAATTAGATATTATCTCCATTATGACTAAGTGCAATTATGGACTCTTGGCGACTGACAATCTCCCCTGCCACGTCAGCTTTTTCTCTCAAAGACTATTTCATGACCAACTTAGTGAACATAAAGACCGACACCACCACCAAAAGAATACCCCAAAAACATATAATAAAACACCCGCACATACAAACCTTCTTCCCAAATCGGTCGCTTTTGCGACCGATTCACCTATTTGGTCCTTGTGTGACGCGTCCTCTTCTTTAAAGTGCAATAGGGTCGACCGAGTGGGACTAGTCTTCGTGGGGATCGACCGAGTGTCGACCTGCTTATTGTGAGCAATCTAAAAATATAGACTTATCTTGTCAAAATGTGATTGAATGGTATGTTCAGTTACGTTAAAAGAAGAGATTAATACGTAACGGTATTCTGCCATTTGAGTTATTGTCGAAACAGGAGCTAGTGTGGAAATGGTTTACCAAATACTCCATGGCACTTGAAGAAGAACATTATTTAACTAGACACAAGTTTGTAATAACCGGTTTAAGTTTTACAGTATATTCTTCTGAATATGAGAGACGTGGCGTTTTCCATAGTTCATTCCCACGCACCAGTTTGTTCGCAACTAAAATCTGGGACTCTGTATGCCTGGTTTAAGTTGAAATAGCTGGTGAAAAGTAACCGACATCTTTAATATCCATATTCGCTTGAATAGGGGTCCCTTGTTACGATACATAATAAATTCATTGGTTTTGTTATAGTGTGTTCGCTTCAAGTCTGCGACATATGTGATTTCGGGTTCTACAACGATCAGTGTGCCTTTGTCTTCACGTATTTTGTCAGTCACTGGTTGTCGCCTTCGGTCTGAAAAAAGGTATATATAACGTTTTTAGTATTATCTATAAATTTAGTGTCTGTATAGTATTCAAGTACGAATACAAATTTTATACAGAAGTGTGACAACCGTGGTTTGAGCGGGTTAGCTTATACCTTTAGATTTTAGTTTAATGCCCGTTTTGTGTGATTCTTGTGTGTTATGTGATCGTTTTGGTTGTTAAGTGAAGTATTTATATGTGCATGGGATCATTTTAGAGTTTAATGATCATCTTATTATGTGTGCATGGGTGTTAAAGTTAAGTAAATCATTCGTTCGTGAGTGGTGATTATGGAAATGAAAGACGTGTTGCCTGCATTGCTATGTCAAATTCTTGGTTTTAAAGGTTAAAGTGTTTATTGAATATGTATGGCTTTACGAAGGAAAGATGTGGTTGAAATATGGAAGTTTGTATAAAACTTTTCATAAATAGCAGGTGAATTTGGAAAAGAAAAGTTATTTTTAGAAAGTGCGGTTTATTGCATTTATGTGAAAAGGTTTACTCAAATTAGCTTAGGTTTTTATAAAAACTTAAGGTAATGCAAGTAAATATGTAATTAATAATTAAATACAAAAATATATATGTAATTATATATATGGTCGATCGGTTATGAGGAATTAAGAGAGTTTAATGTGCAAATTTAATAAAACTAGAGTTTTAGGGGGACTAGGATGCTAATTAAGGGTATTTACTAAAAACCTATCACAAAATTCTGCATTCCCATCCATAATTTCATCCCATACAGCCCCCATAACCATCTAGGGTCGACTCCCATCCCTAAAAACAAGGACCCAATAATTTGGATCAAGAAGTAAGCAAGAATTGGTGTTAGGATCATGTAATCAAGAGGTAGGTATGTTTAATCTTAATTAATTAGTGTTTACATGTAACAATTAATGTATGATGGATTAGGGTTTCATAAAATACAGATCTTAATGATGTTCTAATGTTATAATAGTGATTAGTGTTGAATTAGGGTCATAATCATACGAATTGCATGTTAGGGTTTGCATGAAATCATGATTTAGGGTTGAGCAGAATTAAGGCTATTTTCACGAGCTATTTTCTCTATGATAGAAAATGATATTAAAGTGATTCTTTTTTTAAACAGTATCCCTCTGAGTCTTCTTTCCAAAAAATCCATCCTCAAAGGTTTTCATGGTCGGGAAGGTGGTCAAAACGTCTTTACACTAAAAGTTGTCAAAACTGGAAATACGAATCTAATTTTGGTCATTTTGTGAAGGTTTAAAACCCACTTTAAAACTTGAATTAAAACTTGTCCTCCTCCAGAATTTAAGTTTTATATATGTATAAAGAAACCTCAAAAGGGAAAGGGCCAAAAGTTAGTCTAAATGGGGTAACTAGTCACATACATTTTAGTGCACAATAAGATCCGAATTGGGACTGTTTTGAAGTTTGATTTTCTTAAGAGCACTTATGCATGTAAATGGTTATTGGGAATCACATGGTAGTCAGTAGACACATAAGGGAACATGTGTGATTTTTGGTATGAATTATAAGGGTCTTTAGATAAGGGTTTTAGGGGCATAAAGTCACGCTAAAATTCTGCAGTTTTGGTTAAAATGAAATCTTAAATTGTAATGCGTCATTGAAGTGGTTAAGGTTGGGCATGGTGTCCGGTTGACCCATGGTGGTTAATCAAACCCTTAGACATCCATCATATGATTGTTGCATGTGCTTAAGCTTTTGGCTTAGTAGCGTGTAACACGTGTTGTTTTGATTGTTTAGTTTTGTGCAAAGGATTTGGAATTGCTTGAGCATTCAGGTGAGTTTCATAGTCCCATCTTTTTACATTGTTTTAAACTTGGGATGGAAATGATGCTAGTATGAAAATGCTTTGATTACTGTGATAATGTGTTTAGAGTGATGCATGGACTGTATGTGGCTATTATATGTTATGTGCTACATGTTCGGGATATGGTACACTCCAAGGCTTTATGATCAAATGGAGTGGGTTTTGTGGTACACTCCAGGGCTTTGTGATCAAATGGAGTGGGTTTTGTGGTACACTCCAGGGCTTTGTGATCAAATGGAGTGGGTTATGCGAAAGAGACGTCTCGTAGATCGTATGAATGGTATTGGTTTGGATTGGATTTGATTTGGTTTACATGGTAGCTTATATGATAGTTCACTTATTGTCATGCAGTGTTTTTCATTTATCACAGTAATGATTTTAATGGATTTATGTTGTGTCTTAAACCTATGTCTCTCACCAACTTTATGTTGACGTTTTTAAGCATCATTTTCAGGTAATCAGCGTGAGACTAATGATGCTAGGAGAAGTGGGTAGAGAGACCTTAGGATTTGCTTATGGAGCTCTCTTTATTTGGCTTTTCATTTTATAGACTTATGTTTGTCGAATTATTGTTGTTTGGGATTGTTGATTTGCTTTTATGTTGGTTTATGCTTTGCGCGTGTATGACATTACTTAATAATGCAAGACTCCTTTATCTTGTGTTGGGTATTGTTATGACACATAGTGTCCCCTTTAGTTATTTTCTTCTCCTTTTAGTATCTCTATTGTAGACACCATTGTGTTGTAATGATATCCATGACGTTACGCCTCGTGTTTCCGCCTTGGCGGGGTGTTACAGATTGGTATCAGAGCCGATGGTTATAGAGAAGTAGGTGATTGAGCCTAGACTATAACCTAGGAGTCCTTCGCGTAGATGCATAATATGATATGAGCTTTTAGTAGCATAACTAGGATGCTCGTAGTAGTTCTGGACCCGCGGAGTCGGGTGACTCTTGCGAAGGCAAAGTCAAACCCAAGCGAGGCCTAACATAAGTTTATTCCGTCTTTTACCTCGTCACGTTGTTATTGATTATTTCTTTCGAATATTTTTGTATTTTGGAGGCGCTGCGAGAATTTCGTTCCTTTATGTCGTTTTCGATTTTATTTTTATATAAGTAAGTTATTCTTTGTTGGGGCATCATTCTTAAGTTATATTGGAGTAGATTAAGATGTGCAATGTGGTATATGTGCTTATATGTGTGTTATCATCGAGATGTGTAGTCTTGGAAGTGAGTACACGTGTGAAAGGATGCACTTATAATTATGGTGGCCAACATAATTATAAAGGTATCACACACGTGGACTTGTAACCATAATTGCATTGATCGATGTTTGTTTGTTAGATGTTAGTATGAGATGATGTGATATGTGTGTTTATGGCATGTATGGTTGTATAGTTAGAGAATTCTTCTCTTAGCTAATGGGTGATCTTGTTGGGCTTTGTTAAGTAGTCAATAGGTTTCCCTTCTATATATATTTATGGATATCCCGGATACCTCTTATTTCTACTATCGTGATTATTAAGTGGTTCGTTCGCTTGATTATGCGTTCGGAGATCTTACTCGCATCTTAGCATTCCTTGTTCGTGCCATGTCGGTACAAATGATTTATCTTTTCCATTTTGGTGTCTTGATATATATTGGTTGTTTGGATTTGCTTGGCGGATATTGGTACGTTTCGTCGGTTATTCCTTGCTTTGATTTCTCATATGAATATCATATTTTGTTTAGGAGTTCTTGGTTCGTGACAAATTAGTACGGATATGTGATCCCTTCTTTATACATCCTTTGGTTTTGTAACATGGTTACGACATGTTAGTACCGATGTTTTCTATGGTTTTATTTGGATCGTTATTGCGGACGAGTCTTTATGTCTTCTCTTGGTTTGCAATGTCTTTGCATGAGTTGAACTGGTGCGTGTTCGTTTGACTGTTATTCTGATTATTGGTTTTGGTATATTTGCTCTTTTAAGGGAATAGGTTGTGTTAAAGCCTTACAGTATTTCGTTATCCTTTTTGGTATTACGATGTCTTTTGTTTAATGCTACGCATTTTAAAAGTAAAATCTTTTGGAAATATATCTTGATGAGGTTTGGGAGAAAACGATATTTTTATTATTATTCATTGTATGAATACAACGTGGCACTGGTTAATGTTAACGTCTCTATATAACTATGAAATTCAGGTCTAAAATAACATTTATGATTAAGATATGTCTAAAAAAAATTATTACAAATAAAATCTGAAATTACTTATTTTATGCTTGATAAATCTAAATTTTTCTAAACAGGTTAGAAGTCCATGATTTTCCTATAATAACCATGTTTAAAATAGATTTTAATGAAGATTATATTCAAGACGATTTCGAGATTTAAAATCAATTTTCTTTATTTTAGACGACTTTCTTTATTATTTTTAAACAAATTGTTATTAACAGTATTTTGTTGGTTCTTTCGAGTAAAGTCAATTATTGTTATATGAATTCTATCTTCTCATTTTGATGGGTATGGTCAATTGTTAAGTGTTGTGTTATCGGAGCAAATTGTTGATTCTTTCGATTTCATTTTTTGTCGGTACGTTTATTCCACCTTTTTCTTTTAAAGGTTTCTCATGAATTTCGGTTTGCACCTATTCGCGTCTGTGAAATCCCTTATACGTTTCTAGCCTTTCATTTGATATCCGTCGCTACGCTATTCATTGTTCGTAACCCTTAGACTTCGGTTAATAATGCACTCTATTCGGCTAAGTCACTCTTCGTGGGGCGCTCGCGTGTTGTTTGTTGAGAAAAAGGACGGTTTATTTTGTATGTGAATGGACTATCGAGAGTTAGACAATCTGACCATTAAGAATCTCCCCAGGATTAAAGACTTGTTAGATTGTTGCAAGGATCGCGTTATTTCTCTAAGTTAGACCTTGATCTGATTATTATCTGTTGAGAGTGCATGAAGAGGATATTCCAAAGGTTGTGCTTAGAGTGTGGTATGGACACTTCGACTTAACAATTATGCTTTTAGGAATTATGTAAGAACCAAAGGTTCTCAAGTACAAGGTAAGCAGAGTGTGCAAGTGGTATTAGACAAGTTCGTTATTATATTTACCAAGGATGTCTTGATCTACTATAAGTATTAAGGGGATTAAGGGATTCAGTTGAAATTAGTTTTGGAATTGTTAGAGTATGAATGAAGTTTTCCTTGTTGTGATTTTAGTAAAGTATGTATTGATTTGAGAGTCTTATGAGAGTTTGATGGAGTAGGTGTTGTGAAATAGGTGTAGATTAATTTATGAAAAGTATGGTAGCCTTGCGTCGATTGAATTTTAAAATTTCAGGTGTCAGTGGTTGGGTTACAGGTCAAGAAGTGTAAGTTTTAAGTAAACCTGAAGTCGGATTGATTCTTCAAAAACGTTGAGTTTTATAACAACTCATGTCTTAAACTCAAGACAGTTCTTGTTTGATGAGTTGCGAGGGTAAGATATGAATCAAGTGGTTATAAAACTTAAGGCCAGCAGATAAACGGAGCTTGTTCCCTAAATTTTGTCTATAGCTACTGAGTAAATTTCATATTGTGTTTTGAATATGTTCTTAGCTTCATATGGTGGGTTGGATACTTTGTAAAGATTTCGGATGGAAGGAGTTATGGTCATTTTACGGTTGCGGACCAAATCTTAGAGCTGTGTTGAAAACTGTCTTGCTCAAGGTTTATGGATAGTAGGCCTAGGTTTTTAAAGTCTATGGTTAACAAAATAGACTCATAAGCTTTTACTTCCAATTGGAATCAAACTTAACTGCTATTGTGGAATAGGATCATATGGCCAACATCTAGTCGTTATGCGTTCGATATTCAAAAAAACTTTCTGGTTGGGAGTTATGATTATAAAAATTTATTTCTCGTATTGATTGGTAATGGGTTTGATGATTGGCCAATATGTTCATTAAAAACTAGACTTAAGTAGCTTTCTAAGGTGGAAACCTCACTTTTTTGTATTTTTAGAGTTTAAGGATTCAGTAGCATGAGGTTGATTAAAAATTCTTGCAACAATATTATTCAATTGCTTGATGGATCAAAAGATGTTGTGGTTTACTGTGATGCGTCAAATCAAGGATTAGAAAGTGTACTCGTGTAAAGAAATAAGGTGATTGTGTATGCCTCACGGCAATTGGAAATTTACGAGAAGAACTATGCCACGCATGAGGGGTTTCCTCGAGGACAGGTGTGGCTCATGTAGTTGGATGTTTCTTGTTGGTTATAGTTAGCATTCGGGTATTTAATATACTCCATTTTGAAGCACTATATGGAAGGAAGTGTAGGTCGTCCGTTCTATGAGCTCAGATTGGTGGATGTAGTTGATTTTGACCTGAGTTGGTGCAGGAAATGTTGATAAGGTAGTGGTTATGAAAAAAAAAATCCAAGCGGTGAGAGATCGTCAAAAGAGTTATGCGAGCAGTGGACATAAGTTGGTTGAATACGAGATTGGAGATAAGGTGTTGTTAAAAGTGTCACCATGGAGAGGTGTAATATGTTTTAGGAAAGAAAAAAAGTTATCGCCTAGGTATGTCGGACCATTTGAGATTCTTGAGAGAATCGGCCTGGTTGCTTATCTATTAAGGTTGCCTGAGGAATTGGCTGATGTGCATGACACATTCCGTGTGTCGAATTTGAGAAAGTGTTTAGCCAAAGATAGTTTGCATACATCGTTGGATGAAATTAAAATCGACAAGACTTTATGTTTTATCAAAGAACCAGTAGAGATTATGGATTGTGATGTTACAAGTTTAAAGCGTAGTAGAATACCTATTGTGAAGGTTCGATGGAACTCTAAACGAGGCTTAAAGTTTACTTGGGAACGTGAGGAGTATATGAAGTCTAAGTATCCTCAGCTAATTGTTGATCGTGTTGATGATCAGACAAGTTGAATCTCGGGACGAGATTCCCATAAGGAGGGGATACTGTGACAACCGTGGTTAGCGGTTTAGTTTATACCTTTAGATTTTAACTTATTTCTCAGTTTGTGTGATTCTTGTGTGCTATGTGATCTTTTTGGTTGTTAAGTGGTTTATATATGTGCATGATATCATTTTAAAGGTAAATGATTATCTTATTTTATGTGCATATGAGCTAGAGTTAAGTATTCCATTTGTTTACGTGTGGTGCTAATGGAAATGAAAGACGTGTTGCATGCATTGCTACGTCAAAACTTGATTTTAAAGGTTAAGCGTTTATTGAATATGGGTGGCTTTATGAAGGAATGATATGGTTGAAATATGGAAGTTTGTATCAAACTTTCCATAAATAGCAGGTGAATTTGGAAATGAAAAGTTATTTTTAGAAAGTGCGGTTTATTGCGTTTATGTAAAAGGTTTAATCAAACTAGCATAGGTTTTTGTAAAAACTTAAGGTAATGCAAGTAAATATGTAATTAATAATTAAATACAAAAATATATATGTAATTATACATATGGCCGATCGGTTTTGTATAAAAATTGGGGTTTAAGGTGAAAATTTGATAAAATTGGCATTATAGGGGGGTTAGGATGCCATTTAGGTAAATTAGAAGAGACCTAATCCACTAATACTTCCTCCCCACCCTAAGAACGACCCAATGCAGCCTCCTACCCCTATTTTCAGTCGACTAAGCCCTAAGAACAAGGAGGAGTTCCATTGTTGATCCAAGAAAAACCTCAAGAATCGTTATTAGGTTCTAGTATTCAAGGTAAGCTCGTTAGTCTTGTTTAATTCCTTCATTCTTGTAACATTTTATATGATGGATCTAGGGTTTTGATAAAGTAAGGATTATTATGATTATTTAATGATGCAATGATGATTAGGGTTAATTAGAGTTATAATCATGCATGTTGCATGTTAGGATTGCATTGATTCTTGATTTTAGGGTGAGCAGAATTATTGGCTGTGTTCATGGACGTTTTTCTCCATGATGGAGAATGCAAATGACATGATTCTTTTTTTTAAACTGAAGCATTTTGAATCTTCTTTTCAAAAAATCCGGCCTCAACAGTTTTTGAGGTCGGGAAGTCAATTAAATAATGGTTACAAGATTCGTTGTCAAAACTGTGTTTTCAGACGAATTTTGAGTCAACTTAAGTGAGGTGAAAACCCTACTTAAGAAGTGTTTTAAATTAAGCCCTTTTACAGAAAGTAACTTTCATATGTCTATTAAGAAACCCTAAAAGGGCTAAGGCTAAAATTAATTTTAAGTTGGGTTTTGAAGTCGAAACTTTTTAGTGTGCAATCAGATCCGAAAGTGACCAGTTTGTAAGTTTGATTTTCAAAGGTATACTTATGGGTTGAATAAATGCATGGGCTTCTGGATGAGATTAGTATACACATGTGGGGTCATGTGTGAATTTTTGTGGGAATTGTGGATGCATTTTGGTAAGGGTTTTAAGTCGTGCAAGTTGGGTAAAAATTCTGCATTTGAGCAGAAAGTTGTAAGTGTTTAAAATAAAAGTATAAAGTAAATAAATGATATAATGAAGATATAAAATGGATGGTAGAGAGTCTTACGTACATTATAAGATGTAAATTAGTCCATCATTAGGGTTGTTATATTGGATTAAGCGTTTAGCTTACCGATGGTAACATGAGCTTTTATTGTGTATAGTTTTTAAGGAAGGAGTTTGAGTTACTTGTAGCTGCGCATTCAGGTGAGTTTCATAGTCCCATTTTTACATTGCTTTTAAACTTAGGATGAAAATGATGCAAGTGTTGAAATGTTTTGATTACTAGTGTAATGTGGGTCTGAAAATGCGTGGACATAATGAGCTATATGTATGTTACGTGCTACATTACAGGTGATATATGGTAAATGATTCTTGATTTGTGGATGATTGTGTCTTGATATGAAATCCCAGTATGCAAGGTTGGTAGTGGTAAGACTGCATGTATCCGGAGTGGTCATGTAGCACACCTTTGGTAGTGGTAAGAACTAAACGAGCTGCGTAGCACACCTTGGTAGTAGGAAAGACTATGTGGGGTTATGGCCACGAAGCACCCTTGGAGTTGATGTTTAGATTTTTATGCATGTTAGCTTGTATATAATATCACTTATTGTCCTGCATGATTTTTTTTATTTTATCACAGTAATGTTGTGGTTTAAATTTTTTGGATGTCCTAAACCTATGACTCTCACCAACTTTATGTTGACGTTTTAAGCATCATTTTCAGGTAATCAGCGTGAGACTAATGATGCTAGGAGAAGTGGCTAGAGAGACCTTAGGATTGGCTTGTGGAGTTCTACTTATTTTTATTTAGACTTATGTTCTGCTGGATAATTTAAGTCTGGGATTGATTTACTTTTATGTGGCTTTATGCATTTGCGTGTATGACATTACTTAATAATGCAAGACTCCTTTATCTTGTGTTGGGTATTGTTATGACACATAGTGTCCTCTGTAATTATTTTCTTTTCCTTTTAGTATCTTTATAGTAGACGCCATTGTGTTGTAATGATATCCATGAAGTTTCACCTCGTGCTTCCGCCTTGGCGGGGTGTGACATACTACACTCATAGCATACTCTCAAATTGTTACTCATTCTCACAGCATTCACTGGAGCTACTTGCCTAACCGGTGCCCGACAATCCCTGACAAAATGACCGGGTTTCTGACAATTGAAGCACAATCTGTAGAATCCATTTACTAGGTGATGAGTAAAGCACTTGTTACACTTAGGATTTGAGTTCCCGGCTTCATTTCTAGCAGGAGTTGTTGCCACGAACCCAGTTCCCGTCTTTTCCTTTTTGTTGTCTTTCCAAAATCCTCTAGTCTTACTAGGCTCCTCTACTCCCTTTCTCTTATCACTACCCTTCGTCATTGTACTACAACTGTCTGCTTCGTCAGTAAGAATTCTAGCCCTCAATATTGCAGTCTGAATGGTAGTTGGTTGGGTTGCCTGAAGCATTCCTCTAATCTCAGGAGCCAGTCTAGTAATGTACCTCTTAATACGAGATGAATCAAGTGTAACTAAATGTGGGACCAACTTGGCCAAGTCATGAAATCTATCTGTGTAAGCAGCATGATTAGCTCCCACCATCTTGTGATTCTAGAACTCATTCTCTAACTTTTCCATTTCATTACTTGTGCAGAATTCTTCAACCATTAATGCTTTAAAATCGTTCCATGATATAGCCATTGCAGCCACACATCCTCTTGCTTGACATTGGGTGTTCCACCAAGTCAAGGTCTTATTTACTAGTGAGCTGGTAGCATATCTCACTTTTTGGTTCTCGGCACACCCACTGTTATCAATTACATTTTCCATTTTCTCGATCCAATGTGTAAGCGCTATTGCACCACCTTTCCCATCGTACTCCTTGGGATTGCAAGATTGGAATGTCTTAAAAGAGCATCCATTGTTCCCATCATTTCCATTTCCACCACCGTTATTACCATTATTAACATTGTTCGCATTGTTAGCTACTTGAGTGATGATGGCTTGTAGTTGTTGTGCGATGACAGTAGCAACGTCGGGATTCTCGTTGTTGTTGCTACTCCTAGGACCACTTCATCGGTTTGGAGCCATTTTCTATAAGATATAAAAAATTATATTCATTAGACGATATAGTACAGATCATGATTTCATCATACTATCAATAGCCATATGCATACATACTACACATTAACAATAATCCATGTAATAATTGTAACGCCCCGACCCAAAAGGGTAGAAGTATTACAAATATGGTGTGACATCAAAAGCATTCATAATCATAACACAAGCATAAACAGTGGAAGTCTTAAATAAATAACCAAAGGAAATAAGTCAACACGACTTAAGGTACATAAGTTCTTAAGGACAGACATATCCAACCGAAATAACTGAAATAACAAATGTCTTGAAAAGAAACAATTCATATATCAAAACTAAGATCTCTAGGGTAAGTCCACACTCAGCACTCATAGCCTGAAAGCAACCCCAGCTCCTAGCTTAGATACCTGCCGCAGGAAAAGAAAGTGCGGCTGAGCTTACAAAGCCCAGTGAACAGATATATATAATCGAATGCAAAAGATAACGGAAAATCAAAGGATACAATACAAGGTGCAAAGGATATCACAAGACATGATCAAAGGAATACAAATATAAGGTAAGACAATCAGAAGTCAATTCATAGTGTAAGGTAAGATGAATCAGAAAATCGAATCAAGTCCAATTACCAAGCCCAAACAAATCATATCATAGTAACCATGGAGTCATGAGCTCCAAATTGTTGTGAAAGACGTGGAATGCACCCAAACATCAGTCACCAAATATCCATATATCATAATGTCATAATCCATCGAATACAAAACAAATCTAGGATGCATCCATACGCCCCTTAAACAAATAATAATCTTCATAATGCACATATAATATCAAATGGGGGACGGTGTGAGGAATCACTCACCCACACATGAGTCATGCCAAAGGTGAATCAATGACACGGCCATGTTACCTTCATGGCTAGGAAACAAATAGTGGCTTGGGTCTCAAACTGAAGGGTTCAAAGCAAAGTCATATCAAAGTTCATTTCAAAGGGATCATAGCAAAGGTTCAATGCCAAAGGTTCAGATATCAAAGGTAGCATAGCAGGGTTCAGATAGAACATAATAACAGATCATATAACTTGCATGAATATTTTTCGAATATGTTTTAATTAGTTCGATCAATATAACATGCATGAATATTTTTCTTAAGGATAGAACGAATTAATATGATGAAAAATGAGATACAAAAATACCCTTGATGATCCTTGATGATTTGATGAATTTATAGAATTCGGTTGTGTTTATTCGAATCAAACGATTACCACGATCGAACCAAGCACTCTACAATCTTCCCACTATTTTTCCCACCTTCCTTGATCTTCAAAACACCTTGGAAAATTCGTCCTTGCCCTTGGAAAATTTCTTGGTGCCGCCTCTTTTGATTTTAGGGTTTCGGTTATGTTTTGTTTTTAGGTTTTAACAAAATAAAATCATAAAAGAAATATAATGGGTATTATGGCCGAATTTATGGGCTTTTAAAGTGATTAAATCAGATTTTGTAACTTGCCAATATTTATTTTGTAACTATCCATATTTATTTGATATTAATTGTAAGGTATAAACAATTAAATATACATAATTCGGCATTAATGTATATACATAAATATTAATTATTTTTCTTACAAAATATAAGGTATTTTAATCTTACATAAATTTCATAATTGTCACATGTTGCATTTTTATAATTTCTAACATTTAAATGAAGTTTATTTAAGCTTTTATGTACTTTCTTGCATTAGGGGTATTTTGGTAATTTTACACTTGTTGAGATTTTTAGGTTTTACAACTTCTTCCCCTCTAAAAAAAAATTTCGTCCTCGAAAATTGAAATGAACCGGAATGAAAACGAAATGAGAACGAAACGAAAACATACCGAACTAGACAAAGAAATGAGGATAACTAGCTCGCATAGACTCTTCGGTCTCCCAGGTAGCCTCACGCTCTGGGTGATTCTTCCAAAGAATCTTCACAAAAGGAATAACTTTGTTTCTCATGACTCTCTCTTGCCGATCCAGAATGGATTCAGGTTCCTCGGACAAAGACATATCAGGCTGAATCTGATCAAAAGGATAAGATGCGACATGCAATGGATGATAATGGTATCCCCTCAAAAGAGATATATGAAAGACATTGTGAACGTGCGATAACTGCGGAGGAAGTGCCAGACGATACGAAACCTCTCCAATACGTTCCAAAATCTCAAACGGACCGATGAATCGAGGACTGAGCTTGCCCTTGATCCCAAAACGTTTAACTCCTCTGAATGGCGAAACCTTCAGAAATACACGATCTCCAACTTGAAACTCTAAGTCACGTCGATGCTTATCAGCATAACTCTTCTGTCGCGATCTAGCCTCTTTCAATTTCTCCTTAGCAACAGCCACTTTCTCATTAGTAATCTCGATGAGCTCCGGACCTTCAATCAAACGCTCACCTACTTCATCCCAGCAAATAGGTGCTCGACATTTTCTACCATACAAAAGCTCGAAAGGTGCTGCCTTGATGCTAGCATGCCAACTATTATTGTAGGCAAACTCCACCAAGCACAAATATTCATCCCAACTACCTGTCCATTCCAAAGCACAAGCCCTCAACATATCTTCCAAAGTCTGAATGGTCCTCTCTGACTGACCATCGGTTTGAGGATGAAATGCTGTACTGAACTTAAGACGAGTTCCCCAAGCTTTCTGTAATCCTTTCCAAAAATGATACCCCGTCTGCTTTTGTTAATCCTCTTACACCCAGTTACAAAAGCCACTGAAGCACGATATTTTCTACCGATAGGAGGAGACATACTATAATAGATCATACAACATAGACTATATCAGGACACAAATCTCAAAATATCAAAGAAAACTTCAACTTATATATATATATATATAGTATATAATATAATATACTTTATGAAACTTTGGGAAAATAGGCATAATTAGTATATACTTACACATAAGCCCTAAATGCATCTATATGAGGGACCTTTAAGCTATAGTCTAGGCCCAACCACCTAGTTCTTTATAACCATAGGATCTGATACCAATCTGTCACACCCCGCCAAGGCAGAAATACGAGGCGTAAACAAGAATGGATATCATCACAACATAAGGTGTCTCTATAGAGAATACTAAAATGAAAGCTAAAGTAAAGCAAAGACACATAGTGCCATAACAATACCCAAAAACCTAACCAAAAATCCAAAAGGCGTCTTCATTTATGTAACGAAAGTTCTCTCCAATAGAAAGACATGCAACAATTATTCAAATTCAAACAATGCAAAATTCAAGACAATAAAAACAGAAATCTTCATGACATCTTATGGTCTCTTACTAGCCACTTCTTTCAAACTTATTTCCATCATGCTCACCTGAAAATGATGCTTAAAACGTCAACACAAAGGTTGGTGAGAGTCATAGGTTTAAGACTCACATTATAACTTTTTCAAAACCAATTACTGCGATTATCAAAACAATATAGGACAACTATGCAAATTATGAACTTATGCTAACATGCAATCCACATACTGGGTAGGATCGTTACCCCCGATCCATTACAACAACTAGGTAGGAACGTTACCCCCGATCCATATGTCACTTACGCACCTAAAAGTCTACCAGCTGGAACTTATACTTAGGCCTGGACCAACACATCATTGAGTATTATTTCAACCCTTCAGTTGGATTTGATTGAGTAGTAAACACCACTCTCCAACCGAACTCACATACCTCAAAACAACTCTAATTGATCACAAAGCCATGAAGCGTATCACATCACAACCAATAACCACATAACACATAATCACAGCAACTAAAAACATTTAAACTCATAGCATCATTTTCACCCTAAGAAAACATAAGAAAAGGGGCTATGAAACTCACCTGATGCTTAGCTTCCAAAAAGATCCAACCAAACTTTACAAAATATCACGAACAATCTAAACAATTAAACACATTGTTAGCTACCATCAATTAGGCATTCAACCCAATATGATGTAACCTCAACTATGATGGATACCTAGGCTATCTATCACAGTCCTATCATCATTTAAGACCTTTACCCATTCTTACATATTTCATTTATACTTAAATATTATTCCTTAAACTTTCTGGTTTTAAGCAGAATTTTACTCTTACTTGCGCGCCCTAAACGCACTACTTAAACACTTCCATAATTCAAACCAAAATTTATCATGCTACATATATGTCCTATCAACCTCTCATAGCTCTCCCAAAGGCACTACCCTTTTATAAATACCCCTTAGAAATTCATTAATCCAAAGTGTTTAAAATTCGTCCAGAATCTGACCTTATAAAAGTATGGCATTAATTACCCAACTTAGACCCCACTATGACCTTAGAAAAAATTCAGAGGTCACACACAATATATGACCTAACTTCCAAGTGACTTAGAGCCTCTAACTCAGTGTCTAATTATTTTTAGAAAAATAAAAACCAAAACTGAAATTCGTCACTGTTTTACACACTGATTTTGTAATGACCATTTGACCCACTTCCTGACCATAAAAACTTATGAGGCCGACTTTTATAGAAAGTAGACTCTCTAAGGTTATCTCCAGTATGTTGTAAATTATTTATTTGATCTTTTATGACCGAGTTATGCTCGTTACAATACTGCCTAACTTTCTGCAGTAAATTAAACATCCAATTCGAGTGATCTAAGCCCTAACGCATGATCATATCGCTAATTTAATTAATCTAATGATTAAACAAACTTATTAGATGAAAAAATTTTCTGAATATTACAAACCCTAATTTATAAAACTTAATTTAAACCCTAATCCATCACGTTTCGATTACTAGGAAAATAAACGAACTATAAATTAAAGATCGGATCGTACCTTAAGGTGAAACCCGAAAAAAATTCACCTTCTCTCTTCCTTCTCCTTATAGCCGGTTGACTATTGGTTATGGAAGGGTTGGAATTTAGTTTGTATATATAGCATCTAGGTAAAATATAGTTCTTTTATGTCTAATTATGTTTTAGATTAGGATGAATTCTTTTTTGTCTTGTATCTTCTTTATCCTCAACTCGGCGAAAATAATTATATAGAAATTGGGTATTATAAATATATCAATATATATATATATATATATAATATATATAATTTTTAACTATACAAATAAAACCTTACTTTTTATAAAAACCTTAATTAATTGACATAAACATATTATACCTTATCTAAAAATAACTTTTCAATTCAACCTAATTTCTAAAAAAGAAATTTTCCATTTTCTAATCTAACCACTTAACGATAAACTATCTTAGATAACTATCACAAAATACGTATACGTATAATATTTACTTACACAATTAACTTGCAAACGCTCAATAACAACAATCATTTCCTTTGTCATTATAAATGAACTAAAATGAACTCAACAAATTTTCCTAATCATTCTAATCACATTTGAGATGATCACACTCAATAGATTTGATTTACCAATACCTTCATAAACAACATAAAAACACCTATAAACACATAGAATCACATAAACCATACTTTGCAACAGACACATAAGTCAACACTAAGGGTTTGACTAACCTACTCAAGTCATGGTTGTCACAGGAGAGGGTGTTGGTCTCATTTGTAACACACACATCTCATGTGAAATCAACCACTCTCTTTTCTTCTCTCTACTTTCTCTCTCTACATTTCTTCATTTTTATCTCATCTTATTTTCTTGATAATATAATGAAAGTTAAGTGATTCTTGGGTTATAACAAGATCATACTAGCCCATCCCTCTCAATCAAACATATGGCTTATAGTTGCACCATATTAATATTATGATTAAACAGATGGCTTATAGTTTCACCATCTTTATATTTTAATCAACTTGTTGGTTTTATAACATATAACCAACATGCTTGTGCTATAGAGGTTTATATTTTTCAATTTTTTTATTTATTACCCCTGTAGCATGTGATACAATACACATATCCCCCCACTTATGATGAACAATATCAAAAGTGATGATATCGGGGGGGTCTTTATAGATCAGTAATGATAGGTCTTCCACGAACGTGTAAATTTTCCGAACCCATTTTCTCGAACCATGGACTTAAGTAGCTATAGATTTCAACAAAAAGGATCTAGACTACAGGGTTGGCTAAGGCAAAACGGTGAAACAATACATTAACATAAAGGGGTTCAAACAAGGATTGGCTCAACAAGGTGAGCTAGTGGTATCTTGCACTAAAAATGAGTGCAACAAAGGGTTTTACACGGGAGGTCGACAAGTCTATAAACATACACATATAGGCTGTTTGGGTGAATTCCTAAGATATTGCCTTCTCGAACTGTCTATTCCTACAAATCAATTAGGTCTTAAAATGATGTACAGGCCAAGTTCTAAAGTCTACAATACTACCGGCACACTCATATTTTTGGTGGATTTTTGTATAATAGATAAAAATGGAATCATTAGGCTTAACCTTGCCAATTGAATTAAAGGGTAATAGTGCGCTCGGTAAAGATTTATTCTAGTTCAGTAAGAAAAACATGTCAAAAATTTTAAAATTGGCACAAATTTTCAAAGAAAACTAAAAAAATCAAATGCAAATATAGGAAAAGTGGTAATTCTACACCCATCCTCTCACTTGGTTTGTACAATTTCCCTATTGTACATTTAAGGAGATGAAAATAAAAAATAAGAGTAGAATTAGAACAAGAGACTCCCTTGAGCATTGCTTTATTCTTCAAATGATAATGGCAAGAGACCATCTCTTGACCCTCGTATCCTGAGCAAACTCGTATCCCCTAAAATCACTAGACAAACTAAAACATTAAACGTTCAAAATACAATTATACAAGAAATCTGATGCAGGCCCAAGTATTGAAGAACGGGCCATTTTATTTCTGGAGGCCCACGATCGTGTGAAGAAAGACCCTTTATTCAAAAAGCCATAACTTGGGCTTAGATAATCCGTTTCAGGCCCAAGACCAAACGTAGTTGGGTTACGGAAGTTTCGAGCCTTGAATCATTATATTTTAGGAGTTATTTACATTTTCGTATTTTTTTATGAATTTGGAACTTTTGTTTTTGGCATAAATTTTGGCCCGTTTATCTTTTAGGGCCCGTTTTAGTTTCATTTTCCTATTTAACTACTGTACTATGTATCTGGCTATTCAGTTCCAAAATATATGAAAAGTTTATTTTTGGCAGTTTTGTCAAGAATTTTGCCTAACTATCGGTATTCCTTTCCAATCAACGATAATTAGAAGAATTGTTTCTGGGTATTCGTAGAATCAATAGATTCAATTTGTTATCCCGTTTATCACACTACATCAAAATCCTAACTCACTTTCGTAGGAATTGCGGTTGCATTTAGTATATGCAACAAGCCTTATAAACCACTTGGTGGCCCAAGTAGAAGAGTGAAGTCTCGTGAGAGTTTCTAAAGAATACACCCACAAAGTTCATTTAATTATATAAGGTTTTGTAAAAGTTTTGAACTAAATTCAGGTTTTCAGAAGGGGGTTATGGCATAACCATGTCAGAGTTATGCCGTAATCATGTAGTTATCAAATTTTGAAAGTTTTGATTTAAATAATGTTACGGCGTAACCTAAGGGAAGGATTACACCATATATGCATCTGTCATGGCGTAACCAAAGTGGTTACGCCCAAACAGAAAACTTTTTACCACATGAAAACGATTCGAGGTGACCTCGAATTCCATTTCCTTGCTATGAGAACCTGCAAAATGTTAGAAACATGCAAACCAACTAATATGCAGGAGATAAAATAAATTCTATTAATAAAAGACGGGTTGTCTCTCGAAAAACACTTTTGTTTATTAACGCGTATTTAAGTTAGACTCAAGACAAAGCTACGTATTTCTTCGGGTATCTCCTTCTTCGGGTATCTCTTTCTTTGGGTAACTCCTTCTTCGTTTATCTTATTCCTGATCATTCCCGTGAATCTTGATTCGTTTGCTCTTCCCAGTGGCAAGGTATCATCTAACTGTTAGTTTATGTAAACGAATCTCTTTCCTTCCTTGAAAGAGTACCTCTTGATTTCAAAGGTTTCAATATCAACAAAAGGTGGTTCATAGTCTATCTTTTTGATACCACTCTCTCACTGCTCTTCTTCCTTGAATCCTATGTCATGCCATGAGTATACTGTACCCTCATGATATTTTTCACATTTTTCACATACATCATCCAGGGCATACCCTTTCCTCCTTATTCTTAAATCATACTCATTTGCCAACTGTTCAATTTTGTTTTCAAATACCTCCTTATATTCATCAAACCTTCTTGAATATGGTTCATCATACTTTTTTCCATAGTTAATTTCAACATCAAAACTATATATTACTCATTCGTTAAGTACTTCATTCCGAATAGACTTACTAACATTTGTATGTCAAAACTTAATTCTTAACCATTCTTTAAATGAATAGTCCCTAGGCCATAGTTTTCTAAGTTGTGGTTGTGGGAAGTCAGGAAAGTAGGTTTTTATGTTCGAAATTGGGTCCTCTTGATGAATTTGGTTAGTATTCTTCTTAGGAGTTAAGTTTCGAGAGGTGCTTGCGTGACTTATGGGTGTCTTAATGTTTGTGTGTCCCTCATTAAATGTGTGATCCCATGGTTTTGGCATGCCTTTACTTTTCTAAGGAAAGTATGAGTGTGGGTACTCATGGTGATACTTTCACAGGTTATCATACATGGTTGCTTCATGCGAGATACCGTTATCATTAAACTTACTATTCTATGCAACCCACTCATAGTACTGCCTTTCACGAGTTGTATCATCGATATTCTTATTCTCATATCTTACCTTAAGGAAGTCAGCAAATGTACCATCCGTGATTTGTTCAGGTTAGTGATACCTTTAGAAATGGCTAAGAGTTTATTTTTTGTGGCTTCTTGTGTGCTATGTGTTATATGTGTGCTAAGTGGTTTGAATAGGTGCATGATATCATTTTGAGGTGCATGATCATCTCATTTTGAGTGCGTTTGTGTTTAGTGATAAATATTTCATTCTTTCACGAATAGTGATAATGGAAAAGTAATGACGCATAACATGCATTGCTACGTCAATAGTTTGATGAGTTTGTGTTAAGCGTTTATGGGAAATGAATTATGTTAGAGATAAGTTAAGTGAGTGAAATATGGAAGTTGTAGCAAACTTTCTAAATGTAGAAAGTAAAATGTGAAATGAAAAGTTATTTTTAAAAGGTTTAGTAAGTTATGTTTAAGTAAAAAGGTTTACCCAAATTAGCTTAGGTTTTTATGAAAACTTAAGGTAATGAAGATAATTATGTAATTAATAATAAAATAAAAAAATAAAATAAAATTAATTAAAGGGGTGTTCGGCCAGTTTTAAAGAAAAGAAAGAAAAAATAGAAACAATGTTTGACTATAATTAGGATTCTAAGTTTATAAATATAAGATAAATAAATCCCTAAATTACTTTTTCTCTCCCCTCTCCCTTGTGATCGCCGAATCCTTCAAGAGAAGAAAAAAAAGATTTTTTTAATCAAGAACAAGTTTGTGAATTAGTGTTTCAAGAATCAAGGTTTAGGTATGTTTCAATTAAGCTTTTGTTTAATTTTTTTTAAATCATGTAACAATTATTATGATGGATCTTTAGGGTTTTTAAAACTTCTGTAATTAAGGATGTTTTAATCATGCTAGAACGTTTAGGGTTTATATAGGATCTTATTGGTGTAAGCAGTTAGGTTTAAATCGCGTTAATTCATGATTTAGAGTTGAGCAGAATTTAGGGTTGTGTTCAACTGATGATATCTAGATGATAAAAACGTGTTTTGATATGATTCAAAAGCCTAAATTGTAGTTCAAAGAGTCTATTTTTCAAAAAGTCCGGCCTCGAATGATTTGGAGTTCTGGAAAGTTGGTTAAATATTGGTTACAAGAAAAGTTGTCAAAACAATAAATACGGGTCAGATTTAGGTCATGTTTAGGAGGGTAAAACCCTAACTTAAAAGTGGAATTAAGGTTAGCCATGTGACAAATGAGATTTTAGCAGGTTAGTTAAAGCTTGTATAATTCAGTTTATGTGTGTCATTATGTGTTTTATATGTGTATGAGATGGAAGTACATGAGTGATGAATCATGGTACTTGTGGAAATGAAATCATTTGAAAGCTTTGCGTAGTTTCAAATGTCGTGTACGTAATATTCTATGTACGTACTATGTATATTAA
>BQNB010094376.1:0-16030 GCA_026074375.1 Tanacetum coccineum | reverse complement strand
TAGCTTGTTCAATTCTCGGCAGCCGATGTACATCCTTAAGGATCCATCATTCTTTTAGTCGAACAATACCGGGGCTCTTCACCATGAGGAGACTGATATTATAAATCCCTTTGAGCATACGACATACTATGCCGAAGACAGTCAACTCTTTGCCTCTCAACACCTAACATGCCTCTAAGTCTCATGTTATCCCGCTCCAACATACCAATCTTACCACACAACTCAGCTCTTTGCTCACTAGCAACTATCGATGCATACCTATTACTCCTATTGCTTTAAACCATTAAGGTTTCATCACCTAAGGGAATACGAACAATCTTTTATCACAAATGATCACAGCGTGGTACATTGTCAACTAATTTATACCATTGATAACGTTGAAACTACTGAGTTCTATGGGTATTAAGTCTATGTTGAATAGATGATTCAGAAAATTCAGTGTACAATCTCAAATGATGGCATCAATTCCTATGATCTTTCTGTCGGCTAACTCAACAGAGTACTTAGTGTCTACGGTGGATGGGACGATGCCACTTAAAGGGCTAATCTTAGCGGAGGTGAGGTTTCTATCAATTGGGTTCCATGTACTTGCAATAATTTCGTCCTTTGATTTAACTTTAGGTTCATTAGAAGTTTTGTCGATGCGAGAATCTCATAATTTAAGTGATTCTAACTCACAAAAAGATAAGTATATTAAAGGAAATCTTCTAGTTCTCTTGGTTATAATCCAATTAAAAGGATAAGTCTGTTACGTTCTAAGTTCTTACAAACCATATTTATCGTGACTACGAGGAGTAGGATTCGGTCTCTCGGCTAAGGGTATGGTGTTTCTATATGATAAGATTGGGAAATATCTACTTGGTTTCGGTGCTTACAACACGAGTACACATGACCAATACAACTCACGAATACGCACGCAAAATATCAGTAAGACATGAATACTGTAAAATCTCGTTGAGAATATAGAGAAAATAAAGGAAAATAGAAATGGAAAGTAAGGATGAATTGTCAAGGTTTTATGGCGAATACTCCCAGCATAGCATGGTCCTTCCTAAATTATACATAGGTGATCAAGCTATGTATAATTTAGAGACTAACGATAAAATGCTCATTTCATCAAACTAGTATTATGTTTAAAAATCTTGTACGGTATAAATAATATACTTTATAAGGTAGTAAAACAGTTCGTGACAATGAAAACAAGGCAGTTTATACAACGACACAGGATATTTTGTAAGATAGCGGAAAATATTTTATGAGGTGATAGCAAATAGGTTTACGAGAAATTACGCTGACGGTTTATAATATAACAGGTTTGGGGGTTCATAATATGGTGAAAACATGTGACGGTTTGTAATGTAACAGTAAGGGGTTTATAATATGGTTACAAATAGTTTGCGAGTTTACAACCCAATAGTTTATAAAGTGGTAATGTAATAGTTTATAAAAGACACGAAGTAGTTCATAAGATGACGACGAAATAGTTTATAAATTGACAGCGAAATAGTTTATAAACGACAACGAATAGTTCATGAGGTGACAATGAAATGGTTTGTAAGATGGCTGCAAAGTAGTTTATAATAGATTAGCAAAAGAGATTATAGATATCCGTAAAATAGGTTATAAGATGGAAACGAGTTAGTTCATTAAATGATAGTCAGATAAGTTATAAGGTAATAGTAGGATAATTATAAGACGTTGACAAAACGGTTTGTAGTGTGATATCAAAATGGTTAATAAGGTGTTAGCGAAATGGTTTATAAAATGATGGCAAAAGAGTTTATAAACAACGACAAATTTGGTTAAAAGATGAAAACAAGTTGGTTTGTAAAATGATTGCGAAAATAGTTTATGAGATAATAGTAGAATCTGTTATAAGAAACTGATAAAACGATTTATAGGATGACAATGAAATAGTTTATAGGATGATACCAGAATAATTTGTTAACCAATAGTGAAATGGTTTATAAGACGATAGTAAAGTGATTAATAAGCTGTTTAGCAAAACGCTTCGTAGACTAACGCGGAAAAATAGTTTATAAATGACAGCAATTTTGTTTATGTGACGATGCTAGTATAGTTCATACAATAACATCCAAATAGTTTATACTAGTAAAATGGTTTATAAAATAATAGTGAAATGGGTTGTAAGAAGGTAACAGATTTGAGGAGTACCTTACATAAATTATTAAAGAGTTGAAGTGTAACTGACGAAAACATCATGACACAAAATGAACAGAGGGTTTAAAGACATCCACACAATACACGAAATTCATAGGGAAGTACTAGTGCAAAACTCTTAGGAATTACGGTCCAAGTTTACTTAGGTTTCACTAGACAAGGTAGGAAAATCTCTCCTTAAGTATCGACAAGATCTTTGACGGCATTAGAGTTCCCGTGAGCTTTTACTTTCCAAATACGGTTCGCACGGTTCAGATTTTGACAATCACTCTTGTAATGTCCTGATTTTCCACTCATAATAGGTATTTCAGGTTTCTAATTTGCCACTGCGGCCTCTAAGTTGTTATTATAACAGGTTTCCTACAATCTCTACTCGTATGGCCAACTTTCTTGTAGTTATTGCACTCCACAGTGCACGGTTCAGTGCGGCGCAACTAACGTTCGTTGTAGAAGTGTAACTTTTCTACATATCTAATTTTGTTATTTGGTCTAGCAATGTAAGCTCTCACGACCTTTTGTCGTTTATCTTGTTGTTGGCATTCCTTGCCACCTTGACTTTCTAACGTACATCATGAGCCATACGGGTTTGCCTCATAAATAGCAATAGCTTTAATAGAATTAGCAATTCGTTGGGTTATAATACATTTGATCCTTGCGGAACTCGTTCCTTGTCTTGTTGCCGTCATTCTCTTCAAATCAAAATAAATAAAAGAAAAATAAAATAAGTCTGATTCTGAAATTCGCGTTTCCAAAAGTGACTTCCAAAATGGAATGTTATGAGGTGATGGGTTAAAGTTGTGTGCGAATTAATCGGCATGTTTCTAGAAGTTACGAGAAGTAAGAAAAATTGAGACGTAACGAGATGACGTAGGTATTTCAACAGTATGGGACGGGTGTTCAACGTCGTCTTCAAAGTCGAATAGTAGGATAATTAGTGGGGTCGGCAGACTGTAACGGGTTTCAACGTTATGCAAAACGGTATAATGTAAAGTCGTGAAAAGTTTTAAAGACCATCGTATTACTCACGATGTTTTGAAATAAACGAGACCATTGTGTCATTCGCAATGTCTTAGAAAAAGTTAGTATTTATATAGACAACTTCTATATAAACAAGTAGGGTAATATACGTAAGGAAAACATAAACGCAGATAAAGGAATAAATGCAAGACAAACGTATACTCATAGAAAAATAGAGCTCAAGGGAAAAATAACGCAAAGCAACCTAAAGGCAGGGAAAGATAATCACAGGGCAGAGGTAAACCCATATCATAGCATGCTCAAGGCAAATTGATACTCACGTATACGCCATAGCAAAAGAACGTATAAGGCACACATAAAAGCATAAAAGGATCACATACTAGTTATAGACAAGACCTTGATATTCTACTTGGTTCTTTATAACTTGGGCTCTGAATACCAATCTATCACACCCCCAAACGGGGCCTGGACGGAATACGTGTCTGAGGGCGTGACGTCATAATAATTCGAACTCAAGGAAAAGGGAATGACTGTTGGGAATTATGTTTTCCTGACTTAGTACTGTTTGTGTTAGTTAGTTAGTACTGCCAGTACATCTGTTAGTACTGGTAGTAGAGTTAGTACTGTTAGTAGTAAATTGGTACTACTAGCATATAGTAGTTAGTACTATTAGGAGATATGCATGAGTTATAATAGGAATAGATATGCATTATCTCTTTACACGGTTTATAAGCCCATTAGGGTTTCCTTGGTATATAAAAGGAACCCTACGGCACTAGTTAGATATACAAGTTTTCAAAAATATTCATAGTTAGTATTCTGTAACCTAGCAGATTAATAGTAATCAAAGTTTTGTTTTATTCATTATTCTTCTTAGCAGTATAAGTTAGTTTCCGCATAACTTATATTGTTCATAGTCATTGTTTCTCTTGTAGTTAGTTTGGATCTATCCAGATTGGCTACCACCCTTAACATGCTAGAAAGATCTATTCAGATTGGGATCAACAAGTGGTATCAAAGCTTGTTGAGAAACTCTGAGTAAGAAGAACCAAAACAGATATGTTATAAACCTTTACCTTTCAGATCTATTCAATGGCAGGAGAAGATGAAAATCATGATGAAAATGCTAACATTCCACCACCAGTTCCACCAACATAACAAGCCCCTCACACTCTGTCAACCATTAAACTCCCTATTCTGAAAAAGAGTGCAGTAATGACATATGTGCCCATGAAAATTGAAAATTATTGGGGCATAGACTATCCCTATTTGGGAAGTATACAAAAAAGGAAATGGTCCTGTACAAGTCTCAACAGATACAAATGGACAAATAAGGGTTTTGCCTCCTAAAACTGCTGAAGAGATTTTGGCTAGAGAGAGAGAAAGAAAAGCAAGGACTACCTTGATCATGTCTATACCAGAAGACCATTTAGCAAACTTTCACAAAATTACTGATGCTAAAGAGATGTGGGAAGCTATCAAATCCAGATTTGGGGGTAATGATGAATCTAAGAAGATGCAAAAATACATTCTAAAGCAACAATTTGAAATCTTTTATGTATCCAACTCAGAAGGATTGCACAAAGGTTATGACAGGTTTTAGAGTCTTCCGAGTCAACTTGAGATTCATGGTGCAGGCGTCTCCACTAAAGATGCCAATCAAAAGTTCCTTAGGTCTTTACCTACTTCTTGGTCCCAAGTATCCTTGATCATGAGGACCAAGCCAGGAGTGGAGAGTCTTAGTTTTGATGATCTCTACAACAATCTTAGAGTCTTTGAGCCTGAAGTTAAAGGCTCTACTGGATCATCTTCTAGTGCACAGAATGTCGCCTTTGTTTCTTCTAGCACTAGCAGTACTAATGATGTTAGTATTGCTTATGGTGTTTCTACTTCTTTTGGCCATAACTCCCAAAGAGAAGGCTCTTCATCATACACTGATGAACTCATGTACTCTTTTTTTTCTAATCAATCCAATGGTCCACAATTGGATCATGAGGATCTTGAACAGGTTGATGAGTTTGATTTAGAAGAGATGGATTTGAAATGGTAAGTGGCCATGATTTCCATGAGATTTAAGAAGTTTTACAAGAAGACAGGGAGAAAGCTGCAGTTTGATGCCAAGGAACCAGTTGGCTTTGACAAGACCAAGGTTGAGTGCTTCAATTGCCATAACACAGGGCAATTTGCTAGAGAGTGCAGATCAAAAGGAAATCAAGAAAGCAGAAGGAAAGATGCAGGGAACACTAGATATAAAGCAAAAGACAATGAGAGGAGACCTGGAAAACAGGGGGAACCTAAAGCTTTGGTAACTATTGATGGGGATGGTATTCATTGGACTGGTCATGCAAAAGAGGAGCAAGAGAACTTTGCTTTGATGACTTACAGCAATTCAGGCTCGGACACTAAGGTAACAACTTGTTCAAAAGAATGTGAGGAATCTTATGTTAAGCTTAAGAAATTACATGATGAACAAAGGGAACAACTTGGTGATGCTAGTATAGAAATTCAAGCCTGTACTCAAGCTTTAAAAAAGGTAGAAGCATAATTAGTCTGTCATCAGAAAAATCAACTTGTTTAAGAAGAAAAAATTAGGTTTATGAAAATTGATTTAGCTGATAAAACTAATGTGATCATATATCATAAGAAACTATTAGCAGAAGCTGTAAAAGAAAAAGAAGAATTAAAAACCCAACTTGAAAATTTTCAAAGTTCTTTTAAAAGTCTTAGTAAACTGCTAAATAGTCAGATGAGTGCTAAGGACAAATCTGGGCTTAGGTATGGAGATCAAATACATGAAGGTGTTTTAAGTTATGAAAATGAAGTACTTGAAAGTGTATTTGACAGTAGGTCCAGTGATGTAGAAGATAGTCTTGTGAATGATAGATTTGTAAAAGTTGAAGGAATGCATGCAGTTCCCCCTCCAATGACATGGATCTACATGCCTCCTAAATCTGATTTTTAAGTAGATAAGTCAAAGTTTACATATGGTCCAAAATAGTCTAAAACTAGTGAATCTAATGCTAAAACCAGTGATTTTGCCTCTTGTGAATCTAATTCTAGTGTAGAAACACTTGAATATGTGCCTAAACTAGTTGTAAATGAACCCAAAACTGTCAGTGAACCTAAAGTTGGTTTGATGGCTCATATATGAGGAGTATTGAGTAAGACAGTTGCTGATGGTAATATGTGATTAAACCTTCCAAAAGAACAGGAAAAAACTAGTTTTGCTTTTGTTTAATTACTTTTAGCATGTAAAACAAAACTCCTAGGGTAACTTTAAAGACATAACATATGTAGTCGAGTACTTAAAGCTGATAAAGAGGAGACTGGAATGGTTTAATGTCCAAAAAGCTGGGTTTAGGATATGGGTTTACTAGAAAGGCATGTTTTGTATGTGGCAGTTTTGGTCATCTTATTAGAGATTGTGATTTCCATGAGAAAAGAATGGCTAAATAGGTTAAATTGAACAAACATAATGGTAAGGGTACTGGTCAAGGGAAGAATAGACCAGTGTGGAATAATGTGCAAAGATTGAATCACCAAAACAAGTTTGTTCCAAAAGCAGTACTAACTAAAACTGGCAGATTTCCAGTTAATGCTGCTAGACAAAATCTTTCTAGTCAAGCAGTAGCACTAGTAACTGCTAGGAAAGTTAATTTTTATTGCTAGCCCATTGTGAATTTGAAATCCGGGACCAAAGAAAATCAACTTTTATAAAGTCTCCTTACCTTTTAGAAGTACCAATTTAATAGAACAAACAAACACCAAAAGAAAATTTTCCAAAATCATAAAAGTAAATACCTGATGGGGACAAAATAGTCTATGCTGTTAGGGGTAATCTGGGGAAACTGCTGTTAAGAGCACTCAATAGGTTGTAATATTAGAGATACAATAAGACACTTTAATGGAAACAAAGCTATCTTATTTACAATAAGTGGATCAAACTTAGTAAAAATGTTACTTTTAGAGCTTCCACTAGGTATGACCCAGTCAGCAATGCTTGGGTCCCTAAAGAGAAACTAATTTCTCGTATTTGATGTGCAGGATTGATCACAAAATGCTTTAAAGAACCAAAGGAATGTTGATAATGATTGTTCCAGGCACATGACTGGGAACCAAAGCCTACCTAGTTGAATATCAAGACTATAATGGTGGACCCTATTCTTTTTGGAAGGAAGTAAAGGTTCAAATAAAAGTAAAGTAAATAATAACTGGAAAGTTAAGATTTTGAGGATGTGTACTTTTAAAAGAAATAAAGCTAATTAATCTCTTCTTGTGTCACAAATATGGTGACAAGAAGACAAAAATCTCTTCACAGACTCTGAATATGTCTTGTGCTGTCTCTGACGTTAAGTTACCTGATGAAAATCAAGTATTACTTAGGAGTCCCCAGACACAAAACAATATGTATAGTTTCAAACATAGAGAACCTTGTTCCTTACTGGAGTTTAGCTATTTGATTGCAAAGGCCACAGCTTGATGAATCTAAAACGAATGGCATATGAGGGCTAACTAGGTATTTTGTAAATTTTAAAAAATTTAAAACAAATACTTGTGAAGGGAACTTGTAAGAGGTTTACCTTTAAAGGATTTTCCAAATAAACCCACACCTTTTTAAATGTGTTGCTTGTCAAGAAAGGAAGCAACACAAGGCCTCCTGTATAGGCCAACGTCAGTAAGCTTCTATTTGTCTGACCTTACAGCTTTGTCATTAGGACTTATTTGGACCCACATTTGTAAGGAGCATAAACCTTAAGACTAATTGCCTTGTATCATTGATGATTTTAGAGGTTTAGTGGGCGAGTTCTTTCTAAGATTAAGGATGAAACTAGTGAATCCCTTAAGGACTTTATAGGACAAATTGAGAACCAATTAAATCAAAAGGTTAAAACTATTAGATGTGATATCGGTATAGAATTCAAGAACAGGGGCATTATTGAACTACTGTGGGTCAAAAGGCGATCAAAGAGGGAATACAGTATGCCAAAATCCACAACAAAATGGAAGTTGATTAGTGAGGAAGAACAATGACCCTAATTCGACGGACTACTGAAAACTCAATTGCTAGCAGATTATTTTTACCTAACACTTTTTGGGTTGAAGCAGTACGTACGCTTGTTATGTCCTTAATAGGGTGGTTAGTGACCAAGCCTCAAACAAGACACCTTATGAACATATAAACTGGTTAATACCATCATAAGATACTATAAGACCTTTTGGGTGCCATGTGACCATCTTGAATACCATTGACCACGTGGGCAAGTTTGAAGAAAAGTATGATGAAGAGTTTTTAGTTGGGTATTCTCTAAATAGCAAGGCTTTTAGGGTATACAATTTAGAAACTAAGAGAGTTGAAGAAAACCTGCATATAAACCTTTTAGAAAATAAACCTAATGTTGCAAGGAAAGGACTAATGGTGTTTGATTTGAATATTTATGATTCAATGAACTATCAGGCCAGTTATACAGAGAAATAAGCTAAACACATCTCATAGTGCAGGTACACAAGATAATATTAATGCAGGAAATTCTAAAATGGAAGCTGAAACTGCTGAAGAATACTTTGTACTGCCATTATGGTCTTCTTATACTTCAACAGTCAAGAGCTCAAAGGCAAAGAATGGAGGTGAAAAGCCTAATAGGGATACAGATTCAAAGACAAATGAGAAGCCAGCAGATCAGGAAGATCAAGCCTTTTTGGAGGAACTTGAAAGGCTTAAAAGACAAGAAAAGGAGGCTAATGATGCAGCTGAAGCTTTTACAAATGAGTTTACTCAATGTACTGAGGATTTGCTTCTTCAAGCAGGAGCTGCTAGAGCTAACAGTACTAACACAGTTAGTACTGTTAGCACACCAGTTAGTACTACCAGTCCTTCAAGAATTTTTAGTACTGGTGGACCATCCTACCCTGATCTAACCAACAATGACCAAGATGATTCTCAAATACCTGCTCTTATGGATATTTATGACAATCCAAGTAATGGGATTTTTACCAATGCATCTTATGACGATGAGGGTGCAGTAGCTGACTTCACTAATTTAGAAACCACTGTGAATGTTAGTCCTATTCCCACATCAAGGATACACTCCATTCATCCTACAACTCAAAAATTACTTAGGATAAACCTCAGCAGTTCAGACAAGGAGCAAAGTGAACAAAAGTTCAGGAGCACATGCTTTTGTAAGCTATATTCAAAAGCAGAGAAGAAATAATCACAAGGATTTCCAGCACTGCTTGTTGCCTTGCTTCCTTTTCTATTGAACCCAAGAAGATATCTCAAGCTCTTGAAGATGAAAGTTGGGTTGATGCTATAAAGGAAGAGCTGCTGTAATTCAAGATTTAAAAAGTTTGGATTCTGGTTGACTTACCTTTTGGGAAGAAGGCAATTAGGACAAAATGGGTTTACAGGAATAAGAAGGATGAAAGAGGTGTTGTAGTTAGAAATAAAGGACACACACATACACCATCTTCTTCCTCTCTCTCCCTCCCCACCGCCGGCCACCACCCTCCTCCGGCCACCGCCATGCCGCCGCCGCCGGAAAAGTTTTCCGGCGGACTTTTCCGGCCGAACCCAAAATTGTTCCCCATCTCCCGATCTATCCAACCCACTCTACCACTCTCCTCCACGCGCCACCCTATCTCCGCCACCATAACACCACCGCCACCTCACCCCCATTATTATCATCATCACCCCGTCGCTGCCACCTATACCAACACCACCATCACCCCCCACTGCCACAGCTAACACCACCACCGCGACATCAACACCATCACCCTTATAACACCACCATCATAACCATCATCATTATCATCACCTCACCTTCATCACCACTCCACCGACGCCATCTTCATCATCACAGCCGGCATGCCACCACGACCCACGGGGTGCGTGGGGGTTGCGGGTCAGACCAGGGGGGAGGGGGGGCATACGGGCTGCTGTAAAACACCACTAGGGTGCGTTTGTTTTACACGCCGCGGGTCGCTTTTGGTTTGAAGTTGGTTTGCAACACCGAGGGTACGTTAGGCTGCCGTGACAGAATTAGGGTGCGTTTGTTTCGTGAGTAACAGCCGGGTTGGCTGTTGGGACAGCCGGGTTGGTTGTCGAAACCCGAAGGGTGTGTTTGGTTTGAATATAAAACAACAAGGGTTCGTTTGGTTATATACAAAGGGTGTGTTTGGTTTAGCGAAACAACGAATAAAAATAATAAGGTTTTATAAATATCTTGAAAACCGGATATATAAATTGGTGGTTTAAAATGGTTAAATAAATGTAACATTTATTACTTTGTTTTAGTTTATATATATAAATATATATATAGATATTTAAAATACGCGGATGTTGAAATATTGATTTCGTTGATTAAGTGGAAAAACATTGGATTTTTATAAATATGGGAAAAGTATATAAACGTAAAAGTCATGACGAAATTTATATAAATTTCTATATTTAGTAATAATTTACTAAAGCTTTTATTATTTTAGAAACCGAAAAAGGGGAGTAAGTTATATTTTAAAGGTATAATAATATGTATTATACAATAACCGGATAAACAAACGGAACCTATACTTTTACAATGAGGTAACTATCTTAGACACGACCCGTCGAGGAAACGAAATATACAGAATATATTACACACCTTGCGTTTACTTTTGATTTATTTATTTAACCAACCACCAAACTATTACAACTAGAAATCTAAATCTTTTATCAACGTATCACGTTCATCATTCTAAGTTAGTGGTATTAACCGTTAAGATGAACCGCAACTTCCTGGTCAAGCCGTTCCGTTTTCCGTTGTGTTGTGCTTAATATGTGCACTTCTATCAATCGTTCTTCATCATCAATGTGAGTTCATAACCCCACCTTTTCTCTTTTAATTGTTTCATAAACTGTTTTCGGGGTGGAGAATACATGCTCGTTTTACTAAGTGAACTTATTGATTTCTACTACTTAAGCGTTACATGACTATTTTTTTACTTAAGCTTGACTTGTTTACTACATAATTTAAGACCGTTGAATACCTACCTTTGAAACCGTGAATTTTGAACAAACATGATTGTTTTCTTTGGACATAAGTGTTTTTTTCAAATTGTATGCTATCCAAATTACTGCCTGAATATTATTGCCTAAGTAGTCACTATATTGCCACTTAAGTCCCTACTTATCATGAACCGTTAATTGCTATTGTAGTAAGCGCGAGTGTTGTAGATAGATCTATCGGGACTGACAATCCCCACCTTTCCTTGGGTCACTAGTTTGATCAAGGTGCATTTAACATTGGGAGTACTTTTAGGATGTGGGCAAGCATCCAATACATTTAGGGCACAAACTTGTTAAGGCTTCGGGGTCATGAGCTTAGTGCAATAATACATATTTAGACTTGGTGAATGTGATTCTCTTGTCTACCTTACCTACTTTAGAGTATGGAATACGTACATAGTCTGCTATTATTTGTTTTGGACTTCGGAATACGTACTTAGTCCACCATTACTTCGATCTTGTGGTCCACTACTCAACATTACTTGATTTATTAAATCACTACTTGGATTTCAGAAATAATACTTTGAACTGTTGTAAATACTACTTTTCTTACTGAAATATTTCTTAAATTATTTCAATACTGCTTTTACTTAAACCTATGAATTCACAAACATTATTGTTGACGTTTTTGCATGTATTTTCTCAGGTTATTATTTTGCTAGCTGAGCATTGAGAGCATTCGAGTCGCGCGGATATATTTTGAAGGCTTTACACTTTGAGTACCATTCGTTAAACGTTTTAAAAATGTTTCTAATACATTACTAATAAGACCTATTGAAACTCTGATAATTTATAAATTCATCGAATGGTTGACTTTTTAAAACGTCTCACTTAGAGTCGTTTTCTGTGACTTGTACTTTGTAACTATGAAGTAGCACCCCATAGTGGTATTCCGCTGCATTGTTGAAATTTTGGGGGGTGTTACAGATGGTATCAGAGCACTGGTTATAGGGAACTAGGTCATTTTCAAAACCTAAACTATAACTGTTTTTCCAAAACTTTTAAGAGTCTTTCACCGTTGTCTGATATCCGTACGCGCATGCTCCTGATCCATTATATGCTCTCTTTTGCATCTCTGCTTCTATTACATGGGTAACGAGTAATTAATACTTGACTATGATTTCACTCTCTTACGTCTATCTTATGACGTCTTACTATTTACCTTATATCGGTCTGTTATATAAATATTGATCACTCTAATTTTTACGTAGTTCCTGATTTCTCATTTACTCCCTTGAGCGTCAATACTAGTATTATATAAGGATACCTATATATATGGGCTAAGTTCTTCTTGATCTCTTACGATTAACTTCAAGCATTTACGTTACATTGTTTTAATATCGTGTTTTGTGCCGACGATACTTAAGGAGGATGATTTATAATCGTCTTATTGAAACGAATTGGGACGCCTCTTTATTTGAATAAGGAAATTATAAACCGCCGAACCATAAGTTTATAAATTCTTACTTACAAGGATTGGGACGCTTTTTTATGTAAGTGACAAATTATAAATGAGTGGGCTTATGTGTATCCGACATAGTGTGTGTTCATCCGTACGAATCATTCATTGTCTTTACTCCTCTAATCGCTATCGCCATTGCTTTTGTACAAATGACTATTGGAACTTCTTTCGACTCGTAATATGTGATATGGATTTCTTTCCGAATGTGTAACAATCGTCGCAAACCCTATGTAGAATAAGTCGAATGGAGCACTAGGACGACGCTCCCTAAAGGCGGGAAGACTGTAACAATCGTCAATTTTCGGAACATATTTAAATAATAAATCATATTTATTATTACATGTTTGTCATTTATAAAATTTATTTTTAAATTAATTGACTTAAAAACGAAAAGAGATATAGTATTTCTAAGTGGATTATCAAAAACGACTTGCTAAATCACGTTTTCACGACTCGGACTCTAAAGAAATTTGATGTAAAATGATGTTTCGGACAACTTTTCAGTTTTACCCGAGACCTGAAACCAAGCAAAAAATGACTGAAATACTCTCGCAAGATTTTGAACACCGCACACGACGCGTACCGACCCGGAATAATTAAATTACATTTAATTATCACTTTTATTAATTAAAAATATTTAATAAACAAATTATCATGTATTTAAAAGCGTTTATCCAAACGTGGCTGTTCAAGTTAATGTTTTATTTCTCGGACAAAGTTTATCAGTAATACACATATCAATAATAAACGTTTCAAACAAATTTTATAAAACGTTTATGAAAACTAGTCGAGTGAATACTCATTTGTATAGGAAAAATGATTTGGAACGCAATGGTGCAATTTTCGCGACTTGAATCGACCGTTAACTAGCTCAAACGAATCCCGAACCGATAGTTATCGAAACTATATAAAAACTTTACACAATCCACCCTAAACTATTGGGTACTTACTACTTGTTTTAAAAAGTTTAGTATATAAATAAAAATTTAATACATTTTTATCATTTATATAAAAATGATACACTCATCACCTCTTCCCTCCCAAAAATCAGGCCACCTCAACTGCCGCCACCATCGCCGGAAAACTTTTCTGGCGAGTGTTCCGGCCGAGACCAAAAGTGATTCCCACCACCCGATATACCTGATCCCCACACCCACTCGCCGCTACGCGCCATCTCCCCTCCAGCCGGCCACCCACCACATCAGCCACCACACCACATCATCATCATCATCTCCTCACCCCGCTGCCAACACCATCCCTACGCCACCACTACGCCACCAACAGATCTACCATCACCCCATCATACCACCACCATTTTCATCTTCATCACCATGACGCCATCACCACCCTACCGAACGCCACCATCTTCACCCTTGTTTTTTTTGTTATTGTTGTTGTTTCGTTTGGTTATAACAGAAGAGGGGTGGGTGTTGGTTTGTGATTCAGCAGCATCAAGGGTGCGTTTGATTGTACTAATCACCACGAGGGTGCGTTTGACAGCCAAAACCCATTAAAAGGGTGTGTTTGATGGTTTATAACACAACGAGGGTGCGTTCGGTTTGATAGTCGCACCGACTAGGGTACGTTTGTTTTGGACAGCCACCCCAAAAAGGGGTGCGGCTGGTTTTGTATTAAGCACCGAGGGTGTGGTTGGTTTTGTATTTCGCAGCCAAGGGCTGCGTTTGGTTGTTACGACACCGAAATAGGGGCGTTTGGTTGGGCAGAAAACAACATAAGGGGGTGTTTGTTTGGTTGGGTAGAAAACAACATAAGGGGGTGTTTGTTTGGTTTGGTAGATTTGCCAAACGGGTGCGTTTGGTTTGGCACAAGGATCAACAAGGGTTCGTTTGGTTTATACACTTGACTAATAAATATAACACGAGACTTTATAAATTATAAATCAGAACTAAAATGGTGGTTAATGGTTAAATAAATATGATATTTATTAATTTGTTTAGTTATAAATATATATTTAAAACACATAGATATTTTGCAACGCGCGGTTTGTTGAAAAGTGGAAAAGAAAACATTAGGTTTTAAAAATATGGGAAACGTTATATAACCGGGAACGTCATGACGAAATTTATATAACTTTTTATATTTAGTAATGTTTTACTAAAGCCTCTATTATTTTAGAAATCGATAAAAGGGACTAAGTTATATCTTAAAGATATAATAATTTGTATTATACAATAACCGGATAAACGAACGAAAACTATAATTTTTGGAAATTTCATTTATCTAATCCGTAACTTTAAAACGTGCGTTTATTTTTATAAACGGACTTGCTGTTAAATTATTTAAGGATATTCGGGCACGTGTCGAATTATTTAGTGTCATTTATTTTTATCACCTTTCTTATATAATACTTGGAAGGTATTATATAATTAGACCATTTTATTTAATTGTCACCTTTTAAATATAACACATGTCGCGTATTATATATGCTTCGAGTTATTCTTTTGATTTTGTATCTTGTTATATAATTCACGGTATGAATTATATACTCGGTCATTTTTCATTATGTAATATATACAGAATATATTACACACCTTGCGTTTACTTTTGATTTATTTATTTAACCAACCACCAAACTATTACAACTAGAAATCTAAATCTTTTATCAACGTGTCGTGTTGACCATCATTCTACTAGTAGGATTTAACTGATAAGATGAACTATAACTTCCCGGTCAAGCCGTTCCGTTTTCCGTTTGTGTTGTGCTTAATATGTGTACTTCTGTTAATCGTTCTTCATCATCAAGGTTTTAATTGTTTTCATAAACTGTTTTCGGGGTGGAGAATACATGCTCGTTTTACTAAGTGAATTTATTGATTTCTACTACTTAAGTGTTACATGACTATTTTTACTAAAGCTTGATTTGTTTACTACATGATTTGAGATCGTTGAATACCTATATTTGAAACCGTGAATTTTGGACATGATTGGCCGGACAGTCAATCTTCTCGGATATGTGAGTCACTAATATCATTTTTCTACATCTTTCACATGCTATATAGCAACTCCATTGAAGATACAAACATCTTACTCCTTCATGATAAAAGTCAAGCTAAGGCATGTAGCTAATTATCACACATTCATGGTAGCCATATTATTTTTATGCACTTATGCTCTTCTCGTTTCAATTGTTTATAATTTCCTTACGAATAAATATATGAATTGAGGGTTTCCCCTTGCTAATGGCAGACTAGAAAGAAGGGTAAACTAGTTAAATCATTTTCTCTAGGCTTTAGGTCGATTTATCACAAAATCACATATATGACTATTTAAGTATGTATTATGATCTAGGCATGGGAGCTATGGCAACAAGGGAATACACTGGATTTGGAGGATCCATCAGTTGGAAG
>BQNB010094375.1:0-26135 GCA_026074375.1 Tanacetum coccineum | reverse complement strand
GGCTTTTGTAAAACATACTTTATTAAATCCAATGTATCAGTTTTAAACGACTTTTTGGTCGTTCTTATATTATCTTGTGTTGTTGATTTGAGAAGTAACACGCCCCGGACCCTTATTCCGCTGTGACCCAATTTGGGGGTGTTACATCTAATGTTTGGTAACTTCTTTTTTAATATTCAATCATGTTTATGTTATGTTTGTGGTGATTTATGTGTTTTGTGATTCGGTTGATGTAATGAATTGTGTCTTAATACTTATTTGGTTTACATGAGAACTTGTGATAAAGGGATGTTTGGATTCTTAATTAGTGTTTGTTTGGATTATGATGACAACATCATATTCGGTTAAATTGGATCTTGTTATTGTTTATTGTTTTGGTTAATCATTGTTGAGTCTATAGGTCGAAATGAGTCTTTTGGATATGTGTGTTCTAATCATCTTTCAAGTAAATGGAACTTAACAATCGATGGCATCAAAGTCTATAGGTCGAAAGGATTCTTTGTTGTTGTTGGTTAGGCATAAGGCTCATTATATGACGACTTGATTTATAAGACACTAAACTATTATTATTGGTTCTATAAGTCGAAATGATTATCAATGATAATATATTTTTGAAACTAAACATCCTAATATCCATGTGATCATTTGTCCAAACATGTATGTTCTTTGTGTGCTTATTATCTTATTGCTTCTATAGGTGGTTTGATCCGTGACAATCATAACCATCGCCTTGTTACTTGCTTAGTCAAACGAACAACACCTAAGTGCAACCAAATCTCTTGGGACGACCTTGATTTACCAATTACTATACTACAAATGACTAGGGTATACTTGCCTGAATGTGTCCTTTGTTAAACCAGTAATTCTTGTTTATAAATTTAAAGCTTGATTGAGGCGCATCAAAGATGAATATGACGATCTTACAATTACAAGAAAAGAGGCGTGTCGGGCTTACCAAGAAATCTTTTGGATAATGGATGAAGGATGGATGGTGACTAGAGTCGAGTAAAGTGAAGCTGAAGAAAAGTCTAACTTAAAGACTTTGCTGTAAACAAAAGTGCTTTCCGGGAGACAACCCGGATTGTTATTTAATTTTATCGAGTCTGTCTTCGTAGACATCAATATGGTGTATCCGCTCCATACCACACGGCGTATTGATTGTCAGGACGTTATCAGTACTTATTTTTATTGCACTTTAAAAACATTATTGTCAGTTCTGTAGTACGGCATATTCACAAACCCGTTATGCCATATCCACCAAAACTGACCCGTATTTTGTTTAGTTGAGTTTAAATTAACCGTAGGTACCAAGATAGGAATGCACATGTTTTTCCTACATTCTATACAGGACCTCGTAAAAGGAATATCGACGAAGTTGGTAGAATGCATATTTTCTGGAATACTATGTGTGTGATGTTCGTGCTAGGATTCAGACGCTTTTTCAGCACACAATCTTGCTCATAAACGCAACTTGGAGAATCTACCGAGCAATAATCAGGGGAGTTTCTCATTCTAATTCTTTTTAAATTTCCGTATTTAATGTTTTATCTTTACAACGAGGACGTTGTATAATTCAAGTGGGGGGATAGAATTAGAATGTTTACTTGTCCTAATTTTCACACTAAAATGCTTAAATTATGCTCAAAAATAAAAAAATTTCAAGCATACTTTTATGAAATTACATGTTACATAACCCGCACACAATAACCCTTGTTAGATATTGTGAGGATTTAACCTTTCCGTTTCCAAATGTTTACCCAAATTCCACAAAATATGAGTGTGTCGGTGATGTTGTAGACTTTAGAACTTGGCTTGGTATATCTATTCAAGACCACAATAATGAGTATTATGGATTTAATTGGAGTAACTTGTTTAAATTGGTAAATTTTAAGATTATACCCAAATCGCCTTTACATGTTGCTTATTAACTAACTACACCGGTTAGTGAACCTTCAGTTTAAACCTTTTTCCACTCTCATCTTTAGAGTGATAATCCATTAGAAAACCCCGTAGAGCCAATCCTTTAGGAATTACACAAACTATTTGTTTCGTTACACCCTTACACCTTAACCTACCCTGTTAGATTAAGTTTAATTTATAGTTTCTAGTTGCTTAAAGTGTAAAGTTTATATTTCCCGAGTCTTGTGTCATTTTCTATCTTTGATGCGGTTGGAAATTTGCCCATTGCAAATAGGAATGTTTATTAGTAGTCAAAACTCATGTGATTTTACTACCGTCACAATTATTGGTGAATCTGAAGAACAAAGAACTAACAAAGGAATTATCCAGAATTATTATGATCATGAAGATGGTGAAACTACACCGAGATTTGTATTTTTTTTAAAAGAAAAAAAAAGAGAGGAAATAAAGTTTGAAAGATGTTTGAAGATAATCGTTTCGTAACTACCGAAGGAATTACAAAAAGGATCGATTATTCGTTGATACGTCTACAAAAATCAATGATGTAGAGTATTGTATAAAGTGGAAGATATCGCCACTTGCCTTGTAGAGTATGTAAAATTTTGGGATGATTGGGAAGTTGATCGATACGGGAACGCCAACTTAGGTTGTTATTTTTGATCAATTATCAAGACGTTGTAAATAGTCGTGTCTTTATCATGTTAACAGTCAGGAAAAAGTGTCTAGCAACTTGTACTTTAGGCTTAATCTATTTGTTTCTTGATTTTTATTTAACAACAATTTACTTCTCTCTCACCTAATGATTAACCATGGGTTTTATGCGAATGAGGATGTGATCGAGCGTACATGTCTATTCCGTCATTACGGCCATGTATGCATGTCTCAGCTGCCTTGTTGGTTTACGACTTTTAGTGAAAGTTAGAAGGTTCCTACCCTATATCATTCTTCATCCTAACCGTTGGTTAAATTCGAATGGGGATGTGATCGAACACACATGTCTATTCCGTCATTACGACCATGTATGTGTGCTTCAGCTGCCTTGTTGGAGTGGTACTTCTAATGAAAGATTGTAGAATGATCAACCGTAAGCCTTTCCATATAAAAACCCATATTTACCTTTATAAACTTGTTACTCCTTGGCTTTAGTGGTGGAGATGTGTATCCTTGCCAAGCTTAAGATAGAATACTCGTCATGACCGAGCAATTAAGCGAATTAGTTACATGTTACCACATAGATTAGTTGAGTGATTTGAGTGTTTTCATCTTCCTATTTCGTGAGGTGTTTGGTTGTGTACTTATGATAGATCAAATAAATGCTTTAAACAGAAAATATCCTTACGGATACATTTTTATAAACTTCTAAAGGCTACTCGAGGACAAGTAGAATTCAAGTGGGGGGATATTTGATGACATCAAATAATGTCTATTTTATAGCATCATTTATCCCATGTTATTAACCCATTTTGTATAGTTATTGCAAAGAATTGTTACTTAATTGTTTATATTTTATAATTGCAGTAATTATGGAGTAATCGGTGAAAGTTAGCAAAAGGCGCGCATTCTGGAGCTTAAATGAAGATATTTTGAAGATTACTATTCTGAAGACCAATACGCCATATCCATCAAGGAAGATATGGCGTATCCGTGCCTGCACTCACCAAAGACCACGGAGGAATAAAGCTCAATACGCCATATTCATAGAAGACCAATACGCCGTATTGGAACTATGGAATGAATATAATATTCTAGAAGATATCAAGCGTGTTCCCTAATCTAAGAAATCCCCAATACGTCGTATCCAATCCTTAGATACGCCGTATCGAATCGACTTCTAGATCTTATAAATAGAAAACTCAAAAATGAGTTTTAAGTGTGCTAAATTATATTCTCGATACCTAAACCATAAAAGTCGATTTTCAGAGGAGAAAAAGAGTAGAAGAGGACGAGCAATGTTATCAATTCCATATGAGACAACATATAATTCCATATACTTTAGTAATTGTTCAGTTGTTGGTATCATTCGTTAACTTAGTTAGTTTACCTTGGCTAAATAATTTCTCTTGTATTTATTATGACGTTTGAAGGCTAATACCTTCGGGTATTAGCCATTATTATGAAGATCTGAATGTTTGGTATTTGTTTATCTCGATTTCTTGATTTATCATTGAATGCTTGTTTATGTTTATCAATTTATACTTGTTTACGCGCTTTTGTATGCGACCTATCATTCAACTGGATCTAGTGATACGGACCAAGTAGATCTAGAGTCTAGGATAGCTCTCCATATAGTAATTTATACATCTAGAATCATAGGATCACAAATATTGTCCTTCTAAGTCTGTGTCTAGGATACGCTTCGGGCTTAACTAGTTAATTAGATATTGCCAATGGTTTATTGATCGTGTTGACTAGCAGGTGACCTAGATAATTCAACAAGTAACGTTCTGATTCCATTGGATAGTTGGACAAGTGGACTACTAGTGTATAAACTACCATTAAGCGGTAAGTGGGTAAAGTCTCTATGAGCTAGGGTTTAACAAGATCACCATTGCTTTAATCCCTAAGATAGATTATAATAAGCAAATAAGGATGCTTTATGCGGATGCTTTAATTGTGACAGAATTAATGTGTCTAGGTCTTAGGATGATGTAACGCCTAAGTCTTAAGAATGATATTCCATCTCGAGAGAAGAAATCATTGCACTTAATAAACAAACCAACTTTCAAATTAGATTAATAATGGTTAATACAATTTTCTTATATTTAGATCGACTGCTCTTTTATCTTTTGTTAATTAGCTCAAGTGGGTTAAAGTGTCTTGAATTAATTGTAGTTACCAACCAAACCGTGCCAGTCTCTCAGGCTGAAAACCCCCCATTTTCCTGTTAGAATTAGGACTAGGACTGACATAGATTTAGAATAGAATAGAATTAACATAGATTAGATAACCAATATATTAATTAAATTAATAGATTTAACCTCGTTTCAAGTGTTTGACACCCTACTTATCACTAAACTACTACTGATCGGGTACATTGCCCGTTAAAGTGTTATTTTTGGTTTAGTCGGCAAAATATAAATTTAAAACTTGAATCAATAAAATATAAACCACACAGCGACACATCAGGCATCATGAGGTATGATGTCTCTCTTGATTTAATATGCTTACAAACTAATATTTAGATCCAACAGTTGGTTTTCATATGTATAATTGCTTTATGTTAGAGACTTACATTTGGATTTCTATCTGAACTTAGCTAAACGAAAGCCAGATCAAATCATCATTTTCTGATACATAATTTGACCACCTTAATGGTATGTGCCAATATTAATTTTGTGAAATGATAAGGTTTTAATGCTTCTATTAACTTATTTTATGCCAAATCTTAGGAATGGTGTTAGTGAGTCACATAGTTCAATCAAGTTCTCAATATTGAGTTGGACCATATATTTGAGTTTTGGTCAACTTTTAAGTTCATTGTCTAAGTTGTGAATATATATGAGCTTTGATATGTAATGTTTGATTGGAATGGTTGTAGGCCTACAAGTTTCTCGATGAGAAATGGTACCTGAAGTTTCTTGTGATCATCGCACAGAAGAATCATCACATCGAGTTCTTTGAGCCATGTTCTCCAAATAATGTTCGACCTAATAATAGTTCATTGTCTACTCAATTGACTAACGCTTAATGCATACTTTTGCTCTTCAAGACCATCGAAGGTGGAAAAGACAATACATTGACATTTATTATTTTAATATTTACAAAACAAGATTGTTTATCCTATCATTGACATATTAGTTATTATCCCTTTCAATACTAATGGAACTTATTTACGTTCATCGTTGTTTGTTGATTTATTCACACATGTATCTCTTTAATTGCTACAAACTCAATCATTTCACAATGCATACTATTATGTATACTATGTTTGTATAAATGACTACAACGTGTCAAAACATCCCTACCATTGAAACATGGTAGTAGATACATACATGAAATACGATCTTAAATATAGTTACTCAAAATTAATAGTATTTAATATTTGTTATGTTAATCAGTTCACTTAATGCATACTTTTGCTCTCAAGACCATCGAAGGTGGAAAAGAAAATACATCGACATTTATTATTTTAATATTTACAAAACAAGATTGTTTATCCTATCATTGACATGTTAGTTATTATCCCTTTCGATACTAATGGAACTTATTTACGTTCACTGTTGTTTGTTGATTTATTCACACATGTATCTCCTTAATTGCTACAAACTTAATCGTTTCACAATGCATATTATTGTGCATACTATGTTTGTGTAAATGACTACTGCGTGTCAAAACGTCCCTACCATCGAAATGTGGTAGATACAGACATGAAATATGATTTTAAATATAATGACTCAAAACTAATAGTATTTAATATTTGTTATGCTAATCAGTTCACGTATGTTAGTTTTGAGGATAGACATGAACTTGAGATATATAATGAGGCATTTTTCTATGTTTTTTTGTGTATGTACATTCTATAGTTATCAAAAGTTCATGAAATTAAGTTTGCGATATTAGTAAGATTTACACTAATGACTAAAGAACCAAGTACGGAGGTAACTTTTTGGTCTATGAGACTATGAAAACCCTTCTATGTTTTGGTATTATAGTAATGTTACAAACATGAGGGATCTAAGTGCATAACTTAATTTGTTCATATTTCTTTCATTTGTATGGAAATATCAAACTATTTGCTTGTGAATGGGTCGCTTTAGAGGGTGTTTGGATTAGCTTATTTTTCATAAATATTAGCTTATTTGATGTTGGAAAAGCTAATAAGCTAAGGTTTTTTTGGGTGGGTTTATGAGACAATCAAATTAAGCTAATTGCTTATATAAGCTCATAATCTCCACTTAATAAGCTTACAATCCAGAAAAGATCTTCTTATGAGCTTAACCGTAAGAGGGAGGTCATTCAAATAACTTCATAAGCCCATAAAGCAAGCTTATCCAAACATCCCCTTATGTAATATTTTATTTCAAGGGTTAATTTCATATATCCTCAATCTATACTCTATAATAAAATAAGTTTTTTTACAACCCTTTAAAGCATGAAAATTAAATAATCTAATTAATGTAATGATGTGGAATTCCTTATATAGATAGTATGTACAACACATCCGATGCAATATTAGTTTGAAGATACGTGTCAAGACTTTTAAAAAGGTACCAAAGTGTTAAACTTTTTTACAACTCTATTAAGACGTTAAAAACCCAATTAATGTAATGATGTGTAATTCCTTGTTTAGATAGTATGTACAGCACATCCAATGCAATATTTTTCTAATATTAACAGTTAAATACTTTTGAACGTGTGAATACTTTTGAACGTGTAAAAACGTATTAACCAAACCTTGAAACGTCTCATTACTGAAGGCGTATGATATCGATACCCTAATTTTAAGCTCTTTCATTAACATTATTAGGGTTTCAGTATTCACGCGTGTATTTAAAAATAAGCCCTCTCCAATATGTTCTTTGATTGAAACATATTATTTGATTGAAACTTCATTTGTACGAATCAAAAACTAGCAAAAAATATAACGACGTCTAGAGAAAAACTTAATGGGGCCAATAAACTAAACTATCTTTAGTTAAAGTTTATTTTATTTTTGGCGTCTTTGATATTTAACATATTATTTAAGTCATATCATAAAATTTGGTTAAATGAGTAATTGAACAAAATGAATATGACCTGAACTTTTAGTTTCATCAAGCTTTACATGTTGCGGGTCAATTATTCAAAAGGAAATTGCATGTGTATCTTTTTTAACAGCCTCATGGGTACTTTCTTATAACTTCACCTACAATTAAATGTGAGCTCACTAATGCTAATAGGTTGCAGATGGGTTGCTTATAAGGATCATCCGTGTTGACCCAAAATCTAAATAACAAAAAAGACACAATTCGCTGTCGCAATTAGGTTAACTTATGTATGTCCTTAAATTTCAAGGTTTGACAACCTCAAGTTTAATTGTTGTTATAGTACAATGTTCTTCAAAAAGTATGAATGACAATTATGTTCAAATAAGCCATATTAATATAGTAGTAGTTTATTAGGATTAATCTATGGTAGTTAGTTGTTATCTCTTTGGAGGCAACTTACAAGTTACAAGAACCTTTTTGTGTGGCATCTAATTTGGTTAGGATATATAAAAAGTTGTAAGCCGCATGTTTAATAAAATCGGTCAATTAAATAACTTGGTTTATCATGTTACTCAGGTTCATTGATACGCATGAACATCAAATAAACTATAAGGAAACCATAGTGTATTAACTAACATGAACACTTCTACTGCTATTTTAATTTCTTGAAACTTTGACATCTATGCATTTTTAGAAAGGCTTATAGGTGTTGTAGACTAAAAGTATCTCTAAAATTTGACTATATGTCGGCAAGTGTTATGTAAATGTTAAATTAGGTAGATAATATCTTTAAATAGGCAAATCTAAACTCTTATTATTTAGAGTGAATGTGAATTTAAATTGTTTTTTAATAGTAATAAATGGTTGGCTGATACTTCATTTGTATTACATTTTTGTTACGTAAAGGAAATAGTTGTCATAGTTCGTGTAGTCATTATGTGTTACATTCATTCTACCATTAGATATTTCTACAGGTTGGAAATGGTTCTAATGGTAAAACACATTAAGTGTCACTGTTATAACTATTTTGTGTAATGGGTCGATATGAGTAATTTTGTGTAACGGGTTAATATGGGTGATTTTGTGTAAATAGCCAGGTGGTTTGTGAAACAAGTGTATATGGGTGATTTTGTTACATGCCAAAATGGTCAGGTAACCCCAAAATATTTTTGCTTTAGGGTCTTAGAATTATATTATTAAGGTTATACTTATAATTAAGAAGTACTTAAAAAGTTATAAGATGCTTACAATATGCGATTATTGACATAATGACAAAACCACCCATCATGCTAAATTTCTAACTTATATTAATATACATATATTCTCCTAAATAATGTTATCTTCTATCATCATATTATAAACATGATTACTCAATTACCTTATTTTATTGGACCGTAAAAAACAAACGACAAATAGGTTTCGATAAATGTACCCGACAAAATTATTATAGATGCTGCTAATGACCCGGTAATGTCTATTATTGATTTTACTTATCCAAACATTTTGGATAACATAATTGATCTGTCATACTTCCAAGAAAAGGTCATTCTTGCTCCTACGAATAAAGTTGTGGACACTATAAATGATCATTTGTTGGAAAAATTTACAAATGGCTTACTTAAGTTGCGACATCATAGATAAAACTAAATGTGGCACCACCATAGATCAATACATTTTCTCACCAGAATTTATTAATCGACTGAAGTTCTTAGGAGTTCCAAACCACAGACTTACGTTAAAAGTAGAAGTCCCAATAATGTTATTGAGAAATATTGATCAAGAAATTGATTGATGTTCTCAGGTGTTCCAAACCACAGACTTGTGTTAAAAGTAGGACGTTTATTTATTTAATTGTTACGAACTCATATGTTTATCTAATAATTCATTTATTATCTGATTATTTCTTTTATATACTAACAGAACTTGTTTAAGTTTGGTGTTTTTCTTACTTTATTTATGCATATAACTTCTTACAATTTAATTTTTTTTAAATACACCTGGTGTTAAACGGGTCTTTAAGCTAGTTATACTATATACTAAAGCCACTAAAAGTTTTGTCTCACAATGCTAGAGTTCCCTCTCACGTATCTACAATAACTTTACTATTTTAATCCATAAATTATTTTTAATCCCACTCATACCTCTCAATTGATACATGTCTCTCTTCCTGTATCTCTTCTCTATAACCCACAGAAGAAGCCACCAACAAGCCATATAACTCCATCTGGATTCCACTTTCTAACAATCACCACTACTAACCTAAAAATATTTTTAGAGTCCATCTCATATCAACACAAAATGACCACCAACCAATTATTAAGTGCAATAAAAACACACACATAGCAAACACTCAGTCTTCTCTTATAAGATTTGGGTCTAAGAGATTTATCGTTCAAAAAATGGGTCTAAAAGGTACTATCCATCTCATTGATTAAGTTTAATTTTTTATTTCAAATTTGGAGCTGTGTTAAATTGGAGTCTGGGTATTGAAATTGGGTTTAATTAAGTTAGAATTTGATGGTGGTTTAATTGTGTATAATTTCATGGTTTTTAAATTTAGGGAGTTTGGTGTAACCTAATTGCTGAGAGTTATGTGTGTATCTGCTTATAGGATTTATGTGTTTTAATTTTTCATAGTTGGAAAGAGATTAATAGTGAGAGATGTATTGAATTTTCTACAAAGGAATACATTTGAGGTGAGACATAGTTACAGCCTGAAGTCACTTATAAACTTTCCGGATCTAACTTTTCAGTTTTTTTTTAGATTTTTGGTTCTGGTATACTGAGGAATGTGTAAAGATTTGTTGTAATTTTCTGTTTTGTTTTTATTTTTTTTATGATAATATGTTTGACCAATTTTGGATATTCATTTCGACGAGATCAAATTTTGTGTTGCGGATATGGAACTGAATACAATGAAGGTAAATTCATGTTCCTCAATTATATATACAGTTTTATACTTCTTTATATTTTTTGCTTGACAACCAGCTTATTTTAGGGTGTTTGTTGTAGCTTATTAGCAAAATTGAGCTCATTTTAGGGGGTGTTTGTTTTGGCTTATATAGTTGGCTTACGACTTATTTGATTTTGGGCTTATGTTTCGCAAGCTCACTTTTTGTGGCTTATTTTGAAACTTTTCGGCTTATATAAATTCTTTATGTCATAATAAACTTATATAAGAATAAAAGTTTGAAAATAAGCCTCAAAAAGTGGGATTATGAAACATAAGCCCTAAATCAAATAAGCTGTAAGCCGGCTATATAGGCCGAAACAAACACCCCTTTACTATTTAGATAAGTTTGTGTGTATGACCCTGTTTAGGGGATAGATTTTAAAAGGTTTGATTACTAATTTGAATTTGCGCTTTAAAGTTCTATGTTTCGCTATTTAACTTGAAATTGGAGTAATCGGTTTATAAACTGATAGTGCATCATTCACATAATCTGTTTGCGAGGAGTCACATTTGGCGATTGAGACCAGTGGTCATGGAGTTCAAAAGAAGAATCACTCGCTTGATCATGGTCCATATCTCATGGTAATATTGGTTGTCATAGATCTAAAATAAATTTGCATCTGCTAGAGCTTTGGGTCAAAACGGTCGCAGCAAAGTTTTGATCGATTTGGTAGAGGAACTACAAGAACTAGCTATTGATGTTGAGCTCATATTAAATATAAATCAAAATCAAGTATGTTGACTTACATGTTCTATAATTACTGCATATGCCTTAAAAATATTTTGAAAATTTGTTTGGTGATTATAGATCTTTTCGTCACTACAGGAAAGTAGAGCTAAAGAATGTGATGAGAAAAGTGAATCACATCAGTTTCAAGCTATGGTTGGTGGTTCCTTCTAAGACTTTCATTGCAGGACCTGTTTCGCCCCTCAACATTAAGGTAAATTACAGTCTATTTAAATTTAATTGTACCATACTTTCTTTCAAGTTGACTTTAGCTTAAAATAATGATAGGTCTTTTTAAACTGCATTCTTTTTAAAGATCTCCAAAATAAAGCATATATGGTTTCTTTATCAAAACACTCCAAGCTGATTTTGCTCAAAATATAATTTTGAAGCTTGACTGCTAACCAAACTATGCTGTAATCAGTTTGGAGTAAAATAACCTTCCATGTGTATATTTCTAAATATAATTTTTATGCCTGACCGCTAACCAAACGCCACCTAAGTTGTTAGTTTCTGTATGTGCAGCCGTGACTGTTACTCCAAAAGGGAACGGGGTAGACCACCTAAGTTACGACCAAAAACTCTCGACACTCACAGGTACGCTTATAACATCTTAAATTTCTCAATACAGCTGCTTGACGATTCGCAGGTGTATAGTTTTGAAGAATATTTTTTCTTTTTATATAAGTTATTGCAGAATGGAGGTGTTGGACTCACTTAGATTTGTGTTGTGGAAGGTTTTCAAGTGACCGACGTTAGTTCACCTACAAGTCTCGGAACCAAATCAATGAAACAGAGTCAGGAACCTGAAAAGGGTATTTTTTGCAAGACACTGTCACATTAACAGTGAAGTTTTTACGGCCTTTTGTCGGTGAGTTTGCTTATTTTACCTTTTCATATATTAGGTTTGTAGCTAGAATTGGATGGCAAGACGTTGTGCATCTGTAGTAAGCATCTGGCAAACCGATAAATATGTAAATTACTTTTTAGATTCTAATGAACGATTAGGCAGTAAATTAGGTATTTGAAATCTAAAACATGGATTACCGTCATTTTAATGTCTTCTTCCAAGATATAGTTACACATGTTTGCATTATAAGCGATACATAGATTGGTTGTCAATAGGAAACGTATTATATCTACTCGTATGCATTTAATTACACATACCTTTAACCACTAAAACCAGACTTAAATGACTAAAAACGTACCAAAAATACATTGTATTTGTATGTTTTGCATTTGAATTATGCAGGAAATAGATATCCAAGAAAAGGACAAAAATCAAAGCCAAAACGACAAAACCGAGCACGAGAACGAAAAGACCGTGAGAAGTCAAAAAGACAAAGTCAAAGTCAACAAAAGTCAAAAAGTCAAAGTCAAACCCAGGATGAGGCATAGGAAAGAGCATTGAAAACCGAACCCAAAAACCTAAATTGCCAAAAGTAGGCCCACTCGTACCCACCTAGTAGGCCCGGGAAAGCCCACTTATATCTTTATAAGCTTTAAACCTTCAAAAAGGCCCAAGTCCTTTTAGAACTATACCCGGCCCAACAACAAGCCCATCACCACTTTTATAACACCCCTGTTAACAATCCCACTCCCGTTACCCTTTTAAACTCACCCTCGTTAGTCCTTTAAGGACTAACGGTGCAACCCATTTATAAACCTCAAGGACCAAAATTGCACACATTAAGGACTATGATTGCAATACACTTATAAACCTTCAGGGGGTAAAATTGCCATAACCCTAAACTCATCCCCTACAATCAAAACACTATACATCGTCCCAAATTTCCTGCCCCACCTCCATTTTCACTATTACACTTACCTCGAGGTTAAACCCACTTAACCCACATTCTAGAAGCTTAAATGATGCAATGGATGATGTTTTTGGCACCTGACATGTTGTCGATCCAAGGCAATCATTGAGGAATGATTGCGTGGACACAATCAAGGGTTGTGATGGAAGCACAAGTAAGAATAGAAGGCCAAGATTGAAGCTACTTTTCCTCTCACACAAGAAAACTAAGCCAAGGGTATAGGTCCTTCTATCCGGCCTATAAATAGAGGGCTTAACCCTTGTAGTAAAGGAGTAGTTTTTCTAAGTTTTTTAGTCTCTTTTGAAGTGTAATTTTTATTTAAGTTTTAAAAGTATTTTATATTTCAATTCCTTGTAAAAGTTGAAGTTTTTAATGAAAAATTTGAGGTTTGTGTTTTAAGTTTCTGTGTTTGATCATTTATTATAACCTGTTAAGCTTTGAAAAGCTATGAAACAGCTTATAGATCTTACCTAAAAGCTTCACTAAGCTTTTTGTTTCTTTAATCAAGCCTTAGTTTACTGTTTTAATCTCTTTTATTTCCTATTTTAAATCATAAAAATATAAAAATACTAAAAAGATCCACTCCTTAAAACACCTCAGCTTCTTTGGATGATAAGCTAGCTTGGGAAGAGCTTATAGACCTCACTAGCTTGTCTTTTGACAAGCTAGAGCTTGTAGAGTTGATTACTTACCCTGTTTTGAGCAAGGGTGTTTGTAAGTTTTCATTTTCACTTTTTAAACTTGTTTACTGTTTTACTGCTTATTGTTGCTTATTACCTGTTCTTATCTGCTTATCTATGCTTATTAATGATGTTTGAGGCTTATTTAACTTAGGTTGTAGTTTTAAAATCATTAGTTCAAGTTTTTTTAAATCTCTCTTAAATTAGCTTAAATATAGCATATCCTGTTTCAGCTTATTTAAGTGCTTATGTGTTGTTGATATATGCTTAATATTGCCTAGTAGTCTTAGTTAACATCTGGTTTTTAAAAGTTTTAGCTTAAAACAGTTTGAATCAAGTTAAAAAGTTAAAATTAGTTTGTAAAGGGGTGTTTGGTTTAACTGATTTTGAAGGCCAAAACGGGTCAAAATGAGTTAAGTCTTTTGGGTCATCTTAGTTTAACTTGAAATCATCATAAAATTCACTTGTTAAAAGTTTTTAAGTGTTAAAACTCAAAATTAAGGTTTTAAGAAAGTGTTGTTTGAATCTGTGAGTTTATAGCTTATTATCTCTGCTTATTTGATCATGCTTTTTAATCTTATGAAAAGTTTGATGTTTATGTATTTATGCAAGTGTTAAAACAAGTTAGCATAAAAAAAACCTTAGGCCTGCAAGTTTGTTTTGTGTTTTGCTAAAAACTGTCAAATTATTGCTAAGTGTCCTAAAAAGAAGAAACAACTTTTTCATTTGATCATTGTTGCTTATTCTTAATTTCAAACTCTCTTTTATTCTTGTTATTTGTTCTTTGAGGTAAGAGCTTAATCTGTTTGAGGTTTTAAAGCCATAAAGATCTGTTTGTTTGCTTATTTTTAAGCTTAAAAGTGGTGGTTTGTAAAAATTGATAAATTTGCCAAGTGTTGAAATCTTTGAGAAACAGCTTTTTCATGAAGCTTTTTAAGGGCTTATTTGAAATTCAAACTGCTTTTTGATTGTTGATTCTTGTAGCTTTTTGGATAAGCTTTAAGGGCTTATAAGTTGCTAAGCCATAAGGATCTGTCTTTGAGCTTATTTTTAAGCTCAAAAGTGCCCCCTTGCTGTTTTGTTATCAGGTTTAGCCAAATAAGCTCATTTGCTTATTTAAGCATATTGGCTTATTAAATTTGCTTATTTTGTGTTCCATTAAGCTTATTAGGTTAGATTAAGCCCATTTTAGCTTATTCTCTTTAGTTTAGAGCTTATTTAAGCTTATTTGCATCTTAGCTTAAAATTCCTTAAGTTTTATAGCTTTTTAAGTTTTCTGTCATTCTAGCTTAATTTAGTGCTTATTTTTGTTCAAATGTGCTTATAAGGTGTAGTTAAGCTCCTGTCTTAGCTTATTACTCTTTTTGGTTTGCTTATTTGTGCCCAAGTAGCTAAACAGTTAGCATTTTATGGTTTAGTAGTGTTTAGCTTATTCTGTCACTTTTGCCAGCTTATTTCGTGCTTATTTTTTATCTATAAAAAAAGTGCTTTTGTAAAAATTGCTTATTTAGTGTTTCTCTAAAAAGTTGTAAAAAAATGATGAAAAACAAAAACGTTTGGGAGTAGGGGAAGCCCCGGGTGAGCAAGGCTCGAACCTGGGACCTCAACCCCACAACCAAACGTTTTACACAACACACACACTACCACTTGCCCTGTGGTCTTTTTCGATTTTACTTTGCAAAATTAAATACTTATACACGTTTTACCCCTTTTAGCTTATAAGCCGTTTTTGGCTTATTTCACGAAGCTGTTTTTCGCAGCTTATTTTACATTAGATCTCTCCATTGTTTCAAGCAACTTTGCTATTTTTTTCAAAAATTTTATGGTATTAGTTTTGTAATTTTTAAACATTTAATTTCATTAATTTTTTTAAATTCATAAAATTTTTTAAAAAGTAAAAAGTATAATTCTTTTTTAGAAAATTTTCATTTAACATTTAGAACCTAGTAAAATTAGATTTTCTTTCGTAGGGTTAAAATTGAAAATTTTCGTTTTTTAAAGAACGTGATTGAATCCCGTTCATATTTTTAGTGATTTTAAGCTTAAACTCTCCTGTTTTTGGGTCTAGTTTTATTTGTCCTAGCTTTTAGTTAATTAAAGACTATAAAACCAAGAAGATCATTTTAGGACTTAATTTTGTTAATTTAGGATTTTTAGGTCCCGTTTAAGATTCCCGTTTTGCGTTTTTAGTTAAAATTTGTCTTTCCTTAAGTGTTTTTAAGTTTTTTCCTTAATTTTCTTGTAGTTTTAGAAAACCAATCATAATCTTGTGTTCCATGAGCAAGCATCGCATCTCTCAAACGACTCTCGGAGACTTCAATTGCTATTACCTCGTGAGGAATCGACCCAGGAATCTATACTTCCGGGATTACTATAGATTGTGATATATTTATGATTCTTACCCTTAATTTATACATTTATATATTTATATATAAAAGGGTGAGCGTCGAATCTTGATCTGGTTTTGGCGCCGCTGCCGGGGAGATGCTTAGACATTGTTGAAGCCGTTTGAAAATTTTTGTTTGAAGATCCTTCCTTGTGAAGTTATTTTGTTTATTTTTATAAAAAAATACAAAAAAAAAACCAAAAATATAAAAACATTATCCATAAAAAGAAATAAAAAAATTACTAAGTTGGTTAAAGAAGCAACCAACATCTACTTTCTAACTAAGTATATCATTAATAAATACCCGAACAAAAAAAAACTTACGCATTTTCTGTCTCCCGCGAGGTACGACTCACCTTTTAAAAGTTAAATTAAACTCCCTTTGTGCTTTTCTTCCGAAGTGTACCGAGAGAAACGAGCGATTATTAGGTTTAAGTGTCTTATCTCATTGTTCCGTATTTAAAACTTATTGTTAATACATTGTTGAAAAACCAAAAAATAAAAAAAAATAAAAAAAAACCAAAAAAAATTAGTATAAATTTTCTTTTTACATTTTAGTGCATGCGCACTCGTTCTCAATCTCGTAATTCTAACCGTCAACAACAACAAGTCAACCCGACTTTTGTTGAACCATTTAATCTTGTAAAACCTATTGAAAATCAAGCTCCTCCCTTAGTTATGATAGACGATAATCGTACTATGGCTCAATTGCTCGAAGCACCCACTGTGGGTTACGAGGATGCCATCATTGTGCCCGAGATCACCACAGACAACTTTGAGCTTAAGCACGGTTTGCATACCCTCGTTCAAAACAAACAATTTTTCGGACATGAAAAAGAAGACTCTCATGCTCACATCCATTATTTCAACAAGATCACTTCTACGATGAAGTTCCCGAACGTCTCGAGTACGTCGGTAAAGCTTATGCTTTTCCCATTTTCCCTCGAGGGTGCCGCCCGGATTTGGCTTAAAAAAGAACCCCCTCGATCGATTCTCACATGAGATGATCTTGTTTCAAAATTCATCAACAAATTCTTCCCTCCTTCCAAAACAACAAATCTTCAAAATGAAATCACGAGATTTCAACAACGATTTGATGAAACTTTTTATGAGGCATGGGACCGATTCAACGATCTTCTTCGGGCATGCCCACATCATGGATTTTCGGAGTTACATCAACTCGATACTTTCTATAATGCTTTGAACTCTAATGATCAAGATTCGTTGAATTCCGTTGGTAACTTTTTGGATAAAATGCCCCAAGATTGCCTAAGAATCATCGAGAGCAAATCCAAAGTTCGTAATTTCCATAACAAACACCGGTGCTCAAAAGTGAGTTCGAGCTCTTCTACCCCCGGTATTTCTTCCGATGTTGCCGAATTGAAAGATATGGTGAAAGCTTTACTTCTTGATAAGAAATCCCAAGCTCCCACTCCCGTGAAAGCGGTTTAAGGAAAAGTTGTATTACTTTGTGGTGTGTACCATATCCGTATCGAAATTGTCCCCGCCAACCAAATGCAACGTTTATCGAGACAATAGTTCACAAGTACTTCCTCTCAAGCCGCCGCAGCTAACTACAACCAAGGAAATACCGGTTATCGATCCCCGATTGCTAATCAAATTCGACCTCCTGGTTTTCCTCCCGTTTAAAACAATCAAGGAACTAATCAAAACCGTTACAACCAAGGAAATAATTTCAACCAAAATCGGGGAAACAATTACAACCAAAGACAAATTTATCAACCCCCGGTAAATCAACCTCTAGTTTACCAAGCTCCACCTTACCAAGCTCTGGCTCCTCAAACACAAGGTGTGACAAAGACCGATTTTGAAAGCTATGTCAAAGCCAATGATGCGGTAATGAGAAACATGCAAGACCAAAATCAAAACTTACAAAATCAAATGACCAATTTAACGGACATGCTTTCCAAATTCGTGAATGCCAACACCGCTTCATCTTCAGGTTCGGGAACTCTCCCAAGTAACACCGTTACTAACCTGAAGGAGGATTTGAAAGGTATTACCATCCGAAGTGGTGTTGCTTACAAAGGACTCACGATTCCTACTACTTCTTCTCCTAAAGTAGTGGAACGTGAGACCGAGGTCACAAAGGACACGATGCCTCCTACTAATAACGAAAGCATCGAAGACGTCCAACCTCTGGTTGTCCATGTCAAAAATCATGAACCAATCTTCGAGCCCGTTGTTGCTCCCGTTAGTGCTTTGATGCCTAACCCGAGAATTTCAATTCCATATCCGTCGAGAAGAAATGATGAAAGGAACCGCGAGAAAGCTAATGACCAAATTGAGAAATTCTACAAAATCTTTCAAGATATGAGTTTCGAAATTAGCTTCATCCATAGATGCCGTGGATTCTATGCCAAAATTATGCCTCGACTCCTTAAAGCCTTAATCAGAAATTAAGGAAAAATTAGTGAATGGCCTAGACCTTACCGTTGAATGAGGCATTGCTCGCGTCATATACCTAAATAAGTTACCTGAAAAACTTGGGGACCCCGGCAAGTTCCTCATTCCGTGTGATTTTCCCGGAATGGATGAGTGCTTAGCCTTGGCCGATCTTGGCGCTAGCATAAATCTCATGCCTTATTATTCGTGTGGAAAAAGCTCTCTCTTGCGGAACTTACTCTGACTTGTATGACTCTTGAACTAGCTGACCGTTCGATCTCTGAACCGATCGGTATCGCTGAAGACGTCTATGTAACGGTGGGAAAGTTCCAATTTCCAGCAGATTTCGTGGTCGTAGATTTTGAGCCAGACCCCCGAGTACCTTTAATTCTCGGGAGGAGTTTCTTAAAGACCAGTCGTGCATTGATAGATGTATACGAAGGTGAAATAACCCTTCGTGTTGGCAGAAAGGCCATTACATTTAATCTGGACCAAACTTCTAGATACACGGCTAATTACAATCATATGATGGCAAACCGATTTGACGTCATTGATATGGCTTGTGAAGAATACTCTTAAGAAGTTCTTGGTTTCTCAAATGTGATCTCGAGTGGCAATCCCACTCCTTACTATGATCCAATCGTCTCTACTTCATCTCCGACTTTAACTCCATTCGGGGACAGTGATTTTCTCCTTTTCGAAGAAGCCGACTCTTTTCTTGCTATAGAGGATGATCCAACTTCACCGGAAGTTGATCCAACGTATTATGACCCTGATGGGGACATTCTTCTCCTCGAAGCAATTCTTAATAGTGATCCGTCACCACCACCTCCCAATCAAGGAAATTATTTTCCAGAAACTCGAAAAGATCTTAAAATTTGTGAAGCAAACAATGAAAAATCTTCAGTTAATGAGCCCCCTGAGGTTGAACTCAAGGACTTGCCACCTCATTTAGAATATGCATTTTTGGAGGGTAACGACAAGTTGCCCGTCATAATTGCAAAAGATTTAAAGAATGAGGAAAAGGCCGCTCTAATCAAGGTTCTAAAGTCCCACAAGCGAGCCATCGCTTGGAAACTTTCTGATATTAAGGGTATCGACCCAGAGTTTTGTACCCACAAAATTCTCATGGAAGAGGACTACGAACCAACGGTTCAGCATCAAAGGCGGGTAAATCCAAAAATCCATGACGTCATCAAAAAAGAGGTTGAAAAACTTCTTGACGCCGGATTAATTTATCCGATCTCTGACAGTCCATGGGTAAGCCCGGTGCACTGTGTACCGAAAAAGGGTGGCATGACCGTCGTCAAAAATGATGAAAATGATTTAATACCGACTCGATTGGTCACAGGGTGGAGAGTGTGCATTGACTATAGAAAGTTGAATGAAGCTACCCGAAAGGACCATTTTCCATTGCCCTTTATGGACCAAATGCTCGAAAGACTCGCGGGAAACCAATTCTATTGTTTCCTCGATGGCTTTTCGGGTTATTTCCAGATTCCCATAGACCCGAAGGACCAAGAAAAGACAACCTTTACTTGCCCATACGGAACGTTTGCCTATCGCCGCATGCCTTTTGGGCTATGCAATGCACCCGGCACGTTTCAACGATGTATGATGGCAATCTTCCATGACATGATTGAAAAAACAATGGAAGTGTTTATGGATGACTTTTCAGTCTTCGGGGATTCTTTCTCTACATGCCTATCCCATTTGGACAAAATGTTAAAACGGTGTGAAGACACCAATTTGGTCCTAAACTGGGAGAAAAGCCATTTCTGAAAAAGAGACTCCATTTTTCTTCTCAAAAGAGTGTATCGAATCCTTTAATGCACTTAAAAGAAAATTGACTGAGGCTCCCATTCTTATTGCTCCCGATTGGGACTTGCCCTTCGAACTCATGTGTGATGCAAGCGACTTTGCAATTGGGGCAGTCCTATTTCATACAAGACCTTCTCAAAATAGCCCGCCCAATGACTCACCGCTTGAAAAAGAGACTCTATTTCTTCTCAAAATAAAAAAGAGTGTATCGAATATTCCTTTAATACACTTAAAAGAAAATGCTGCGGCTCCGATTTGATTGCTCCCGACTGGGGACTTGCCCTTCGAACTCATGTGTGATGCAAGTGATTTTGCAATTGGGGCAGTCCTAGGGCAACAAAAAACCCAAGAATTTTCCAACCAATTCACTATGCCAGGAACAATAGGGGGGGGATCAAAAAAAAAAACCAAAACCATGACTGAAGCTCAAGCACACTACACTACGACCGAAAAAGAATTACTTGCCGTAGTGTACGCTTTTGAGAAATTTCGGTCATATCTCGTTTTGTCTAAGAGCATAGTGTATACCGACCATTCTGCTATAAAGTATCTCTTCGCTAAAAAGGATGCTAAGCCAAGACTGATGCGGTGGATCCTTTTGCTCCAAGAATTTGATGTTATCATCCGAGACAAAAAAGGAGCAGAGAATCTGGCCGCCGATCATCTTTCCAGACTTGAGAACCCTCATCAAGATAAACTCGAGAACAAGGAAATCACTGAAACATTTCCTCTCGAGAACTCTTGGATCGGTTGCTCTTCGTATGATAAAGTAACCCATGGTTTTGTCAGATTTCGCAACTACCTATGCGGGGATGTCATCCCAACAAAAAGCAAGTTTTTTCAAAGAGTCATACACAACTTCTGGGATGACCCCTACTTGTTTAAAATCTGTGTGGATCAAATGATCCGGCGGTGTGTGCACGGCAAAGAAGCCCCTGATTGAAGAAAGTACATATTAGATTCACTTAGCCCTAAATGAATATCCTTTGGATACAAACTTCCAATCACAGATGAAATACAGTAAAAACAAAATTCCTACAGTCTTACCTCTAAAGCTTTAGTATCTTTCTCGGAAGGTCCTGGTAAAGTCAAATTCTTAATAGTAGTCATTGACTACTTCACCAAGTGGATTGAAGCAAAACTAGTTGCAACCATAACGGGTAACCAAATTAAAAAAATTATGTAGGATAACATAGTATGCAGATTTGGACTCCGAAGAGAAATAATCTCTGATAACGAAAAGCAATTCTGAGACAGCCCATTCAAAGATTGGTGTGAAAAGTTGTGTATCCGCCAAGGTTTTGCTTCCGTGAAACATCCTCAAGTAAATGGGTTAGTAGAGAGGGCAAACTGAAGTTTAGGAGAAGGAATCAAAGCAAGGCTAGATGCAAGAAGGAAAGATTGGATGGAAGAAATCTCTCTTGTTCTATGGGCGCACCGCACCATGATCAAATCTAGTAACAGAGATACTCCTTTTTTACTAACGTATGGAATGGAAGTGGTTATCCCAGCAGAAATTGGCACGCCCACACTAAGGACAACGGAAGTTGATGTGGTAAGAAATGATGAGGCCTTGGAAATCAGTTCGGACCTATTGGAAGAAAGGAGAGAATAGGCAGCGACCCGCGAGGCAAAAAGCAAAGCAAAAATGGAAAAATACTACAATTCAAATTTCCGCAGTACAAGCTTCAAGCCAGGAGACCTCGTATACCGTAGAAATGATGCAAGCCATGCGGAAGAAGGAGGAAAGCTAGGCCCAAAGTAGGAAGGACCGTACAAGGTAACGAAAGCATTAGGCAAGGGCGCGTACAAGCTAAGAGACCGCAACGGAAAGCAACTTCTGCGAACATGGAATATTCGCAATCTCAAGAAATGTCACGTTCATGTAATGTAAGCACCCCACCCATGCGGACTCCGCAGTGGGGGAATTGCACTTTTATCTATCTTATCTTTTGTAATGCCTTTTGAAATTTTAATGAAAAAGTGAAGATTAGCTACATTCACAAGTTTATCTTAAAAATTCTTCTTTCTTTTTTACTTTGCAAAGTTATTTATATATGTGAATAAGATGCGCACACAATAGGGCATGACCCAATAAATGTTATTCAACCTAATAATTAACTCGGTGTACATAAGAGGTATTGCAAACCTAGTACTGGGAGAATAACCCACAAATATTCAAACAAGACTATCATTTAAAAACATATCATTAACGGTATCAAAGATAGAAATAGTAGCAGTCAAATAGTATAAAAGTTAAAATGTTACAAAATTTGTCTAAGTACAGAAAACCGCTACAAAAAGGCCACATGCGGCCTCGGTATATAACAATAGCAAGAAGAAAACCGGAAAGCACCGCAACGGGCTCAACCAACATTAGGAAGCACCGCAACAGGATCAACTAACATTAGGAAGCACTGCAAAGGGCTCAAGTAACGTTAGGAAGCACCACAACGGGCTCAACCAATGATAGGAAGCACCGTAACAAGACAAGTTAAGCTAAATAGAGTCAAGGAGCAGTATCCAGCTCTTCCTTCTTGAATTCAACCAAAGGGGAAGGAGCAACATTTCTTTGAGCATTCCCTTGAGCATCTTCCTGACCATCCGCACCTATAACCTCATAATCATCTATAGTAATGGATGGAGCGGAACTAGTAGAAATAACAACATTTGATAAAGCAGTTGTAGTTGCAGCAGCGGTTGGCACGCTGTCAGAAGTACCTGCTGCACCTGTCAAGTTCTGGATGGATAAAGGATCAACCAGAGGAACCCAAACATCAGCAAGAGCTGACCGTTGTTCCACAATATTTTAAATAATCTTCTCGACTCGGGAATGGGCAACACTTAGGGCAAAAGACAAAGAAGTTGCACCAAGAACCACTTGATCTTTGGACCGATGAATGGGAAGCATCAGTTGATCAACATCAGGCTATAAGTCGCTCATTCTGGGAGAATCAGCAAGAGGACCTTCCAGTCGAAGTAGATTCATAATGGTTTCAACACTTGCATCTTTTTGGGACTTCCATTCGGCAAGCAAAGGGAAATCCACCGCACGGAGTTCTCGCAGAGCGGAATTATAATCCTCTTCCACAGAAGGATTATAAGCAACAACATCCGCCAGACTCCTACCCTCCCTTCCGTGATCAATACCAGCTGACAGACCATCTTGCATTCCTTTCTCAAAGGCACAGCTAATGGCCGTTCCCAAAGCTGTAAGGTACTCCGGTGAATTCAAGCACTTAACAACAACAAGCTTAATACCATGGGTCAAAAGCCACCTCCGACCAGATATAGTAGTAAGAAGATGAGGATAAAATTTCTCTTCTAGATGAAGAGCCATCTCTATAAGATCAACCTCTAATTTGGCCACCTTGTCATTGACAACATTCATTTGAGCATCCTCGAACTCTTCGATCTGCTCCTTCAAATGCTCATATCCAGAAACTTGGTCACGGAGACCGGAACATGTAGTTTCTAGTGCATGCACCTACAACAAATAAGAGTATGAATAAAAAATAAAAAATAAGGGAAAGTGTAGAAGGCATTTAAGTTCCGCGGAACATACCTGATCAACAAGGATGTCATTTTAAGACTTAAGGGAAGTCACAGTAGAGTTGAAGTCCTTAAGCTCAAGATCCTTGGTAGAAATTGAAGATTGGAGATCCGTGATCTTCCCATTGAGAGAATCTTTTTCATCGTCAAGAGCTACATTCTTCTGTTTTAATGCATCTAACTCGTCAGCATGCACCTTCTCCGCAGCTTCAACATCAGCTACTTGAGCACGGAGGCGGACGGCCTCTATAGCCTCAGCCTCCTTCAGCGATAGCTGAGCTTTTAGACTCTCAATTTCTTCATCCCTAGCCTTTAACAAACCAACTTGCTTCTCACACTCAGATTCCAATCTTCTCCTCTCAATAAGGCAATATTTAGTCCGCAGTTTAAAAGCTTGAAAAATCTTCAACAATGGCGATAATGGTGAAAGAAGAGAAAAAGGAAACACTGAAAACTGAATCGAGTATTTATACCCATGGTATATGGTATGAGTTTAATTACACATACCTTTTACCTTTAAAAACAAGTTAAAATAACCAAAAACGGACTTACAATGCCAAATATATGCTTGTTTTGCTAATTGTGTTGTGCAGGAATGGATATCTAACAAAAGGACGAAAAACGAAGCCAAAACGACAAAACCGAACACGGAATGGAAAAGAGTGGAAAAGACAAAGTCAAGACATAGCCCAAGTCTGAAAAAGTCAACCAAAGTCAACCCCGACAAATCCAAAGTCAAACCCGAAGCCATAAGTGAAGAAAAATAAGTTTAAGGGCCAAAATTGCCAAGTCCCTAACTTATTTAATGAAGAAATTGAAAGACAAGGGTTAAAACTGCCAACTCTCCAAAGAAATACCACATGGGCCATTTATGCCAACCCTCCAAAGCTATAACTCACAAGGACCATGAATGAAATAACCTTTATAACCTTTGGGGACCTTTTCTGTCAAATCCCCAAACTATTTACACACAAGGACGAAAATTGCAAAACATATATAACACTTGAGGGGCTTTTCTTGCCAATCACCCAAACCCACACCCTGTTTTTGAAACACTGTACATCTCTCCCACCACTTTCCCGCCAAACTCAATCCCCCCCTGTCACTTTCCACCTCGTTGACCTCCCCACAACACTCCAAACCCATCACAATAACAAACCCCACCCCCCACATGGTCCTTGTCCACGGTGGCAATCCAAAAACCCTCAATTCGATCAAAGGTTGAGATCAATTTGAGTGGGCAACAAGAAAAACCAAGGGCCAGGATTAGACTTGTGTTTACACACTCACAACAAGCACAAAGAGCTGTTTATGTCTCTACAAAGAAGCACACAAGTGAAGACAAGAAGAGAAGAGGCCAAATCCAAAACCCTAGCTCGTTTCTATATAAGCTTTGTAAAACCATTATATAAAAAAGTAGTTTTTGAGTACTCAGACCTAGTTTTTAACTTAGTTTTTACTTTCTTGTACTTGTAATTCTCTTTTTAAGATTAATGAAAAATTCGGCTTATGTTTTAATTTGTGTTCTAAAGTTTCCAAGTTAACTTAAGTTTATTTTAAGCTCACTTTTAAGCTCTTATATAAGCACTTTATAATCTGTTTTCAAACTTTGATACAAGATACCAAGAAAAATTAAAAGAAAAAAAAAGTCACTGTTTGATAAGCTAAGGGATGAATGAGCAGTCTTGGATGGCTCATTGGGGTGCTTAGTATAGCTTATTTATAAGCTAAGGGGTAGGATTAGAGCTTATTTAGGTATTCATACACTCCTGTTTTGAGCAAGGAGCCAAGGTACACTCCCTTTTAAATTTTTGCTTAAAGTTACTGTAGCAAGCTTATTTTCAGCTTATTTATGTCTTATTGGGCTTATTTGCTTTTACCTCTTACCCTTTAGTGCTTAAATATTACATATTTAATACTTGTCTTCACTAATTTGAGCTTAATTCAGTCTTTATAAGTGCTAAAACCCGTTTTTAAATTATAAAGGGGTGTTTGGGTTAAGCCCAAAATGGGGCAAAATGGTAAGGTAATGGGTTGTGGGCATGTGGCCAACTTTGGCTAGCAGTATTAAGCTCTTGTGTGTCTGTTTTCCAAATTTTTCAAGTCCTTAAAGTGTTTTTCAACTTTTTTAAGTGTGCCCTTAAGTCTGTTGGTTTTAAAAGAGACCCAAAGAGCTTATTTGG
>BQNB010094374.1:0-26135 GCA_026074375.1 Tanacetum coccineum | reverse complement strand
GAAATTGCTAAGAAAGAACTTCTTTTGGAAAATGATCGACTCTTATAAAACATCATGTCTCAAGATATAATGTTAAATGTGATTAATTTTATGTCTTTGAATAATGATTCTATGAATATGGAAATGCAAAAGTGTGAATCTTGTGAAAAGTGTTTGAATCTTGATGCTGAGTTTTCCAAATCAAAACAAGCATATAATGATCTTTTGAAAAATTACACACAACTTGAAAAACATTGTAGTTATCTTGAAGTGTCAATGTAATTAAAACAAGAAGTTTTTCAAAACGATGAATCTTGTGTTAATCAAAATGCTGCTGAAATTCCAGAATATTTTGAAATCAATGATTTGAAAGCTCAGCTACTAGATAAAGACACGACCATTTGTAAGTTGAAGGATACTATCAAATCTTTGAGAGAGAATACCAAGGAAGAGAATGTTAATCATGATAATTGTGAACTTGAGCCCATAAATGAGGAACTGGAAAATAGTGTGGCAAACTTACTTTCTGAGAACGAGCGTATTTGTAATGAAATTAATCATGTGAAACAAGTTTTTAAAGATCAGTTTGACCCGATCAAACAGAAACGTGTTCGTCATAAAGAACACAGTAACTCTTTAATTAACAAACTGAACTTAAAATCTACGGAAAATAAGGATTTAAAAGCTCAAATTCAAGACAAGGTTTTTGTGATAACATCTTTAAAAATGATTTACGAAAATCAAAAGGGAAAGAAATTGTTGACAATGCTTCACAAATACCATCTGCCACCACTATTGCTCTAGGCATGTTCAAGCTTGATTTAGAACCATTGGCTCCTAGGTTAGTGCAAAATAGAGATGCTCACATAAACTACCTAAGATACACTCAAGAACATGTGAATATTCTTTGGGAAATAGTCAAACAAGCTAAAGCAAAACATCCTTTAGATATTGAATTAGACTTTTCCTATAAGCATGCCACAAGAATTCAGGAGCTACTTATATATGTTCGAGATACATGCCCTAATGCGGTTAAACCTAGTGCGAAAAAGGTTGTTATCACTCCCATAAACAATGTCAAGAAAGTTAGGTTTGCTGAACCTCTCACATCCTCAAGCAATATTAAACAGGTAGAGTCATCTAAAACATCATATTCTAACATGCATATGTTGTCTTCTATAGGAGTGAAGTGTTCTACTAGTAATTGCGGATCAAAGTCTCTAGGCAATAAAAAGAATGATAGGATCTCGCAAACAACAAGTAGGAACATGAAGAATAAAGTAGAAGCCCAACCTAGGAAAGTTAATAAAACGAATCGTGTTGTTAAACCTATTTGTGATGTTGATGTTAAGCATTCACTGTCAAATACGAATTATGAAATTCTCTGTGCTACTTGTAATAAATCTATGTTTGATAGTGTTCATGATAAATGTCTTCTTGATTTTGTGAAAAATGGGAATAGCCGCTCTAAATCTGCTAAGAAACATAAAAAACAAAATATTTGGAAACCTACGGGTCATGTATTCACTGAAGTAGGATTTAAGTGGAAACCAACAGGCAGAACTTTCACTATAGTTGGTAACTCGTGCCCTTTAACTAGGTTAACTTCAACTAACGTAGTGCCTCCTAAGCAAACCACTTCCCATTCAGCTGAAATACAAAAACCAAAGATAAAAGTCTATAGCGGGAAACCCAAAAATGTTAAAAATGTAGGTTCGAGTAAAATGGCTATGATTGTTAAATCAAAGAATGTTAACCACTCGGAACCCAATCAAACTTGGGGATCCAATGCGACAGATATTCCATCATCTTCTTCTCTTATCATGACAGGTTGTCCAAATAGTACTCTAGTATCTCGACTCCGGATGTTCAAAACACATGACAGGCAATCACTCTCAGCTCATGAACTTTGTTAGTAATTTTCTGGGTACAGTTAGATTCGGGAACGACCAGATTACAAGGATTATGGGGTATGGTGACTATCAGCTGGTAAACGTTGTTATCTCAAAGGTATACTACGTTGAGGGGCTTGGACATAACTTGTTTTCTGTTGGCCAATTTTGTGATGCGAATCTTGAAGTGGCATTTTAGGAAAACACTTGCTTTATTCATAATCTAGAGGGTGTTGATCTAGAGACACAAACTTGTACACAATTTCTCTTGATGGCATACTTAAATCATCTCCGATCTGTCTTCTATCTAAAGCGTCAAAGACTAAGAGCTGGTTATGGCACCGTCGATTATCTCATCTCAACTTCGGTACTTTGAACAAGCTAGCTAAAGACGGTCTTTCACGAGGACTTCCTAGACTTAAATTTCAAAAAGATCATTTATGTTCGGCATGTGTATTAGGGAAAAGCAAGAAATCCTCTCATCAACCCAAATCTGAAGACACTAACCAAGAAAAACAATATCTTTTACATATGGATTTGTGTGGCCCGATACGTGTGGCAAGTATTAACGGGAAAAGATATATCTTAGTGACAGTTGATGATTACTCAAGATTTACTTGGGTAAGATTTTTAAAGACAAAAGATGAAGCTCCTGCGGCCATCATCAAATGTATTAAAAATATACAAGTTCGTTTGAATGCCACCGTCCGTAATGTTCGAACAGATAATGGAACCGAATTTGTCAATCAGACACTTCGTGAATTTTATGAAAATGTTGGCATCTCGCATCAAACATCTATTGCCAGAGCTCCTTAGCAGAACGATGTTGACGAAAGGCAAAACTAAACTCTTATAGAAGTTGCTCGTACAATGTTAGTATTTTCAAAAGCTTTATTATTTTTTTAGGCCAAAGCAATCAATACAGCCCGTTACACCCAAAACCGTTCATTAATCCGTCGTTGATACAACAAAACTTCATATGAGCTTATGCAAGATAAGAAACCGGATTTATCATTCTTTCATATCTTTGGTGCACTATGTTATCCTACCAATGACAATAACGACCTGGGTAAATTAGATGCAAAAGCTGACACTGGTATTTTCGTTGGTTACGCGTTCGCAAATAAAGAGTTTAGAATCTACAACAAAAGAACCCAGAAAATTATAGAAACAATTCATGTGACATTTGATGAGTTGACAACTATGGCTTCTGAACAATTCAGTTCAGGACCCGGGCTTCATTCTATGACTCCTGCGACATCCAGTTCAGGACTCGTTCCAAACACTGTTTCTCAACAACCTTGTATTCCACCAAACAGAGATGACTGGGATCACTTGTTTCAACCTATGTTCGATGAATACTTTAATCCTCTATCAATTGTTGTTTCTCCAGTTCAAGAAGCTGATGCTCTGAGAGCTGTGGTTTTAGCTGATTCTCGTGTGTCAACTTCTATAGACCAGGATGCTCCAACAACAAGTACTCCATCAACACAAGAATAAGAACAATCTCCAAACATTTCTCAAGGTTTTGAAGAATCACCAAAAAACACAAGTCTTTCGTGTGATCCACTTAATGACTCTTCTCATGAAGAATCAACTTCTCATGGGTCATCATCGAATGTGAGACAAACCCACACTCCATTTGAACACCTTGGTAAATAGACTAAGTATCATCCTATAGCAAACATGATCGACGATCCTTCTCGCTCTGTCTTTACGAGAAAGCAACTCCGAACTGATGCCATGTGGTGTTATTTTGATGCCTTCTTAACTTCTGCAGAACCAAAGAACTTCAAATAAGCAATGACCGAACCATCATGGATCGATGCAATGCAAGAAGAAATTCATAAATTTGAAAGGCTACAAGTTTAGGAGTTGGTGCCGTGTCCAGATAAAGTGTTATTGATCAAACTTAAATGGATTTATAAGGTCAAGACGGATGAATTTAGTGGGGTACTAAAGAATAAGTCTATACTAGTTGCTCAAGGATTCAAGCAAGAAGATAGAATCGATTTCGAGGAATCATTTGCATCGGTTGCTAGAATAGAGGTCATCCGTATCTTCGTAGCAAATGAAGCTTATAAGAATATGACAATCTACTAAATGGACGTCAAAACGGCTTTCTTAAATGGCGAGCTCAAAGAAGAGGTCTACGTTTCTCAATCAAAAGGATTTGATGATAAGGGCAACCCATCGCATGTATTTAAGCTCAAAAAGGCCCTGTACGGTCTCAAACAAGCACCATGTGCATGATACAACATGCTGTCAAGTTTCCTCATTTCACAACATTTCTCTAAACACTCTTCACATAGAAAGGTAGAAACGACTTATTACTGGTATAAATTTATGTTGACGATATAATATTTACATCCACTAATACTACTTTGTGTATTGAGTTTTATAATATAATGACCACTAAGTTCACGATGTCGATGACGGGGAAGATGTCATTCTTTTTAGGATTACAAATTTCTTAAAGTCCCAGAGGCATCTTCCTAAACTAATCAAAATATGCTTTCGAAATTATTAAAAAATATGGTTTGCTAATTAGTAATTCTGTAGACACACCTATAGTGGAAAAAAGTCAATCCTAAGGTTTTTATTCAAAGTTCTTTTAATTTAACTTAGGTTATATTTCAAATTAACAAAATGAAATGAAATTCAAATTTTTTAAGTTTTATCAACTTCCTATCAATGAAATACAGAAAACCGAGAAGATCAAAGTCTATAACAGGAAACCCAAAAATGTTAAAAACATATGTTCGAGTAAAATATGCTAAGATATGATAGAGATCTAAGAATGCTAACTCACTTCCCCCCCCCCCCCCCAAACCCATCAAAATTAGGGATCCAATAGCAACTGATATTCCTCTTCTTCTCTTTTCTTGACATTGTCCAGTATTGTACTCTGTATCTGCCTTCCGAAATGTTCAAAACATATGACAGGGAATCGCTCTCAGCTCATGAACTTTGTCAGTAAATTTCTGGGTACTGTTAGATTCGGGAACGACCAGATTACAAGGATTATGGGGTGTGGTGACTATCAGCTAGGAAATGTTGTTATCTCAAGGGTATACTACATTGAGGGGCTTGGACATAACTTGTTTTCTGTTGGACAATTTTATGATGCAGATCTTATGTAGCGCATTTCGGAAAAAAACTTGCTTTATTCGCAATTTAGAAGGTGTTGATCTACTTTCAGGGTCTCGAGACACAAACTTGTACACAATTTCTCTTGATGACACGCTTAAATAATCTCCAATATGTCTTCTATCCAAAGCGTCAAAGACTAAGAGCTAGTTATGGCACCGACATTTATCTCATCTCACTTGAGTACTTTGAACAACTAGCTAAAGAAACGTCCTTGCACAGAGAATTCCTAGGCTTAAATTTCAAAAAGATCATTTGTGTTCAGCATGTGCATTAGGGAAAAGCAAAAAATCCTCTCATCAACCCAAAGCTGAAGACACTAACCAAGAGAAACTATATCTTTTGCATATGGATTTGTGTGGCCCGATGCGTGTGGCTAGTATTAACGGGAAAAGGTATATCTTAGTGATAGTCAACGATTACTCAAGATTTACCTGGGTTAGATTTTTGAAACAAATGAGAAAGCTCCTGCGCCATCATTAAGTGAATTAAAAACATACAAGTTCGGTTTGAATGCCACAGTCCGGAAATGTATCGAACATATAATGGAACCGAATTTGTCAATCAGCCACTTCGTGAATGGTATGAAAATGTTGGCATCACGCATCAAACATCTGTAGCTCGCACTCCTCAGCAGAACGGTGTTGTCAAAAGGCGAAATCGGACTCTTGTTGAAGCCGCTCGTACTATGCTGATATTTTCTAAAGCTCCATTATTTCCTCTGGGCTGAATGCAAATCATACAGCTTGTTAAACCAAAATCGTTTTTTAATACGCCCTTCGATATAACAAAAACTCCCATACGACTATGGGCATGATAAGAAAAACAACTTATCATTCTTTCATGTCTTTGGTTCAACTTTTTATCCCTACAATGACCATGTAGGATCTGGTAAATTTGATGCAAAAGCAGATATTATGATTTTCGTTGGTTACGCGCCTACAAAGAAAGCATTCAGAATCTACAACAGAAGGACCCGGATAATTACTAAAACAATTCATGTGACGTTCGATGAGCTAACAGCAATGGCTTCTAAACAATTCAGTTCAGGACCCTGGCTTCATTATATGACTCCTGCTACATCCAGTACATGACTCGTTTCAAACCCTGTTTCTCAACAACCTTGTATTCCACCAAACAGAGATGATGGGATCACATTGTTACGAACCAATTATCGATTGAATACTTTAATCCTCCAACAATTATTGTATCTCCAGTTCAAGAAGCTGTCGCTCCAAGAGTTGAAGTATTAGCTGATTCTCCTGTGTCTACTTCAATTGACCAGGATGCTCCATCAACAAGTATTCTGTCACCCCAAGAACAAGAACATTCTCCAATCATTTCTTAAGGTTTTGAAGAATTACTAAAAACACCAACGTTTCATGACGATCCTCTTAATGAATCTCATAATGAAGACTCGCCTTCTCATGGATCATCATCTAATCTGATACCACTCCACACTCCATTTAAACACCTTGGTAGATGAACTAAGGATCATCCTATAGCAAACGTGATCGGTGATCCTTCTCGTTCTGTCTCCACCAGAAAAAAACTACACACTGACGCCATGTGGTGTTATTTTGATGCCTTCCTAACTTTAGTAGAACCAAAGAACTTCAAACAAGCAATGACCAAACCGTCATGGATCGATGCAATGCAAGAATAAATTCATGAATTTGAAAGACTTGAAGTTTGGGAATTGGTTTCGTGTCCAGGCAACGTGTTCTTGATCAAACTCAAAAGGATTTATAAGGTCAAAATAGATGAATCTGGATGGGTACTAAAGAATAAGTCTCGACTAGTTGCTCAAGGATTTAGACAAGAAGAGGGTATCGATTTTGAGGAAACATTTGCACCGGTTGCTAGAATAGAGGCCATCCGTATCTTCGTAGCAAATGTCGCTCACAAGAATATGATGATCTACCAAATGGACATCAAAATAGCTTTCTTAAATGGTGACCTTTAGAAGAGTGTCTATGTTTCTCAACCAGAAGGATTTGTTGACCAGGACAACCCATCGCATGTGTACAAGCTCAAAAAGGCTCTTTACGGTCTAAAACAAGCACCACGTGCATGGTATGATATGCTGTTAAGCTTCCTTATCCCTCAACAATTCTCCAAAGGTGCAGTTGATCCAACACTTTTCACACGGCATGCTGGAAACGACTTATTACTAGTATAAATTTATGTTGATGATATAATATTTGCATCCACTAATACTGCCATGTGTGATGAGTTTGCTAATCAGATTACCACTAAGTTCAAGATGTCAATGATGGGGCAAATGTCATTCTTTTTAGGATTACAAATTTCTCAAAGTCCCAGAGGCATCTTCATAAACCAATCTAAATATGCTTCTGAAATTGTTAAAAAATATGGTTTCAAAATATACTGATTCTTTGAACTCCCACATTGAAAACAAGAAAATGGATGAAGATCTACAGGGGAAACAAGTTGATGCTACACTTTAACGTGGCATGATTGGATCCTTAATGTATCTTACAGCCAGTAGACCTGACCTTAACTATGTTGTCTGCTTATGTGCCCGGTATCAGGCTAAGCCTACCGAAAAGCACTTACAAGCGATGAAACAGATCTTTTGATACCTTAATGGAACCATTAACATGGGTCTATGGTACTTGAAGGATACCGATATGTCACTCACAGCTTATGTAGATGCCGATCACGGGGTGTCAGGACACTAGACGTAGTACATCGGGAAGCGCTTAGTTCTTAGGTGACAAACTTGTTAGCTGGTCGTCTAAGAAGCAAAAAAGCACTGCCATATCTGGGTGTTGCTCATAAATCCTTTGGATGCGTTCACAACTAACATATTATGGCTTTTGATTCAATAAGATCCCTCTGTAATGCGATAACAAAAGTACGATTGCTTTATGCTGCAACAACATTCAACTCTCTAGAGTAAAGCACATCGATATTCGCTACCATTTCATAAAGGAGCAAGTGGAGAATTGAATCGTGGAGCTATACTTTATCCGGACTAAATACCAACTGGCTGGCATCTTTACTAAACCTTTGCCTCGAGAGAGATTTAACTTCTTGATCGATAAGCTAGGTATGAAAAGCATGTCTCCATAAACATTGAAACGTCTGGCAGAGGAAACGGACGAGTGATGTCGTAACTCATATCCTGTATATATGTATATATGAAAACATAAAAAAAATCCAAAAAGATTTTACCTTTATAAAATTTTACAAAAACAAAAGAAAAAATTAAAAAATCAGAAAAATATAAAAAAAATATGTATCTCTGTCATGTCTTCTAAAAATCGATAACATTTACGGCCTTAGAAATGTCATTTAATAATGATACGAGGCTGTAAATGAAGTTCGAGCAGAAGTTTCAAAAACTTTCAAAACATGCCAAAATGGCTTGCTATTATTTCAGATAGCAACTTGGCCTTCATCTTAAAGGCAAGTATGTCGTCAAAAAGACAACTAGACCTCATAACAAGAATTAATTTTCTCGGGAATGAATTACCTTATATTCATTCAAAGATTTGTGTTTACTTTGCAACACAACCCGTGCTTCCTATATATCTATAAGTGTACGTGTCAGTGCGCTTATGATGTAAAATAAGAGAAATCTTATTTTTAGTATGATTGGTAAAAAGTTGTCTTTCACAAATGAATCAGTGCTTTCAGTATTCACAAAAAGATTTTCAAACACAATTCGACCACTCAAACAATGACAACAACTCTTTAAATAGAAAACGGGTCATTATTTGAGGGGGATAAATTTTCATCAAATAATCCTTTAAAACGGCCTTTTAAATTAAGTCACGAAATAAACAGATAAAGTTTTGGATAATGACGGATAACAATTTCAAGGGGAGTTAATTTATATTAACTATAAGTGCTTTAGATGTCATTTATTTCAAATTTTAGGGACTTATTTGCAATTTAAGACTCAGTTGATTCTCATAGAATAGATTTAAGCTTAGCTTTTCTTTCAAACACGATCTCATATATGTGCGACTAGTTTTGCTGATTTTCGAGGTAATCGAAACCAAGCAGGGGGGATGAAAGATATACAAGAAGCTAATGAGTACAGTGATAGAATCCATACACTATTCTCATTTAAGTACATTCAGAAGACAAATGTCATAATCCACAGAAGAAAATCATGTGTTATCTTGTTACTTTCGGGTTCACTATTTCAACTACATGGGGGTAGATATATCTTGTGATTTCAAGTATGCATCATTTAAGATACTAGGGGGAAGTGTTGTAAGAAGATTTATTCTAAGTGTGAGAAGATTGGTTACTGATTCAATAAATGCTTCCTCAAACGGTTAATCACTAAGCTTGTTTTTTTAAAAGAGAGTAGAATAGTTAACAAAAGAGTATACTATAGGTTTGAAAAGTATGATGATTCCTTAAGTTAGTCAGTATTCTGTAGAAAAAAATGAGTACATTTGGGACTTAGTTGATTTAGGTGTTATCATTTTGACTACTTAGAGGGAATAATTGAGACATCCGGGACTTAGTTGACTTTGGTGTTTCAATTTATATCATCGCCATCGTGTAGGAGAAATTCGGACATCCGAGACTTAATTGACTTTGGTGTTACAATTTCGAATTAATTGTGTACTTCGGATATTTGGGCATTTTACATCAAGAGTGCTTGAGGCGGCATTCAAGAAAGTTTTGAATCTACTCAACAAAGGATTGCTAATTTAGGAGGAAGCTAAGACAACTTCTTAAGAGAGACTACGGGGAAGACCTACGACTGCTACAAAGAACCACATGATTCTCTCATATGATGTTCTTATCATTCAGGTAAAACCTCGTACATAATAATCTTGTGAATATATAAATGTGTAGTGTAGACTTAAAAATTAGGCATATATAGTGTTTGAGTATGATCTTTTAAGAATTTCTTAGTAAATGCAAAATTTTCAAATTAACATACTCAAACACCATATAATACCCTCAAAATTTGAGCGGGAGCATAAAAAATGTTCCTATTGCGGCTTGTTAATAATTGGACATATTTTTCTTCGAAAGCAGTTATATTTGAATCAATTGATATAAAAAATATCAAGAGATTTAATATTTTTGATAAGGGGAGAAGATGTGATTAAAATATATGGCTAAAGATGTGATTTTCAAGATCTCAAGTGATCGTTATCCCATATATGTGCTAAACTCTTTTGATTAATTGATGCACATATGAAGGGGGAGCAAATGGTTATGTGATTGGCTGAAATGTAGAAGTACCAAAGACCGACCATTTAATTTACTGTATTGGAGTTATAAGGAGGTTAAGGTTAGGTATTCATTCCCAAGATCCAGCCAGAACTGGAGGGATTTACCCAGGGATATTCCAAAAAATGTTTGAAAAAGCAAAGGATCCAGAAACTGTTAAACAAAAGATTTCTCATAAACCTATTGATTATGAAAAGTTAAATAGATTAATTGATGATTTTGGAAAACATTTTTCTCCACATCAAGAATTGTCAGCTGAACAGGCTTTTTGGTTACGCATATCCAATCCTTCCATTGAACCTTCTTACACACCACCTGTCATAGTGAATGTTCCCAGTGAACTACCTAAGGTGAGTTTGGTGAATGCAAGCCTTAAAAAGCTTAAATTCCACCTCACCCAGTTTGACTCTGTGGTAAAGAAGAGAACAACACCTAGTGCTCTTGAAGAAGGTGAATGGAGGTTTGAACATACAAAAGCTGTTTTTAACAATGAAATTATTCCATTTCTAAAATCTTTAAAAGACATCTTCAATGTGTTTGATAAAGATCTTCTAAATGAAATAATAGAAGTACAAACAGTTTTTGAACAAATGGAAGCGTCTGTTCAACAGTTTTTAGTTGATAAAAAATGTTTGGAAATTGCTAAGAAAGAAATTTTTTAGAAAACGATCGACTTTTACAAAAAATAATGTCTCAAGATGTAATGTTAACTGTGATGAATTCTATGTCTTTGAATAATGATTTTGTGAATATGAAAATGCAAAAGTGTGATTCGTGTGAAAAGTGTTTGAATCTTGATGCTGAGCTTTCCAAATCAAAACAAGCTTATAATGATCTTTTGAAAAATCATTCACAACTTGAAAAACATTGTATTTCTCTCAAAGTGTCAATGCAATTAAAACAAGAAGTTTTTCAAAATGATGAATCTTACGTTAATCAAAATGCTGTTGAAATTCAAGAATATTTTGAAATCAATGATTTGAAAGCTCAGCTACAAGACAAAGACACGACCATTTGTAAGTTGAAGTATACCATCAAATCTTTGAGAAAGAATACCAAGGAAGAGAAAGTTAATCCTGATAAATGTGATCTTGAGCCCATTGATAAGGAACTAGAAAATAGTGTGGCAAATTTGCTTTCTGAGAATGAACGTCTTTGTAATGAAATTAATCATGTGAAACAGGTTTTTAAAGATTAGTTTGACTCAATCAAACAGACACGTGTTCGTCATAAAGAACAAAGTGACTCTTTAATTAACAAACTGAACTTAAAATCTGTAGAAAATGAGGATTTAAAAGCTCAAATTCAAGATAAGGTTTCTGTGATAACATCATTGAAAAACGATTTAAGAAAATTAAAAGGGAAAGAAATTGTTGAAAATGTTATACACACACCTTCTGTCACCACTATTGCTCCAGGCATATTCAAGCTTATTTTAGTACCGTTGCCTCCTAGGTTATTGCAAAATAGGGATGTTCACATAGACTATCTTAGACACACTCAAGAACAAGCTAATACTCTTTGGGAATTAGTCGAACATGCTAAAGCGAAACAACCTTTAGATAGAGAGTTAGACTTTGCTTGTAAGTATGCCACAAGAATTTAGGATTTGCTTGTATATGTTCAAGATATGTGCCCTATTGCGGTAACACCTAGTACTAAGAAGGTTGTTGTCTCACCTATGAGCAAAGTCAAGAAAGTTAGGTTTGCTGAACCTCTCAATTCCTCAAGCAACATTAAACATGTAGAGTCTTCTAATACATCAGATTCTAACACACATGTGTTGTCTTCTACAGGAGTGAAGTGTTCTACTAGTAATTGTGGATCAAAGCCTCCAGGAAATAAAAGGAATGATAGGATCTCGCAGACACCAAGTAGGAACAAGAAGAATAAAGTAGAAGCCTAACCTAGGAAAGTTAATAAAATGAATCGTGTTGTTAAACCTGTTTGTGATGTTGATGTTAAGCATTCACTGTTAAATGCGAATTCTAAAATTCACTGTGCTACTTGTAATAAATCTATGTTTGATGGTGTTCATGATAAATATCTTCTTGATCTTGTGCAAAATGGGAATAACCATACTTAATCTGCTAAGAAACATAAAAAACAAAATATTTAGAAACCTACGGGTCATGTATTCACTGAAGTAGGATTTAAGTAGAAACCAACAGGCAAAACCTTTACTATAGTTGGTAATTCGTGCCCTTTAACTAGGTTCACCTCAACTAACGTAGTGCCTCCTAAGCAAACCACTTCCCACTTAGATGAAATACAAAAACCAGAGATTAAAGTCTATAGCATGAAACCTAAAAATGTTAAAAACATAGGTTCGAGTAAAATAGCTAAGATTGTAGAATCTACAAATGCTAACCACTCGGAACCCAATCAAACTTAGGGATCCAATGCAACAGATATTCCATTGTCTTCTTCGTTTGTCATGACAGGTTGTCCAGATTGTTCTCTGGTATCTAGACTCCGGATGTTCAAAACACATGACAAGGAATCGCTCTCAGCTCATGAACTTTGTCAGTAAATTTCTGGGTACTGTTAAATTCGGGAACGACCAAATTGCAAGGATTATGGGGTATGGTGACTATCAGCTGGGAAACATTGTTATCTCAAGGGTATACTACGTTGAAGGACTTGGACATAACTTGTTTTATGTTGGTCAATTTTGTGATGCGGATCTTGAAGTTGCATTTTGGAAAAACACTTGCTTTATTCGTAATTTAGAAGGTGTTGATCTACTTTTAGGGTCTAGAGACACAAATTTGTACACAATTTCTCTTGATGGCATGCTTAAATCATCTCTGATCTGTCTTCTATCCAAAGCTTCAAAGACTAAGAGTTGGTTATGGCACCGTCGATTATCTCATCTTAACTTTGGTACTCTGAACAAGCTCGTTAAAGATGGTCTTGCACGAGGAATTCCTAGACTTAAATTTTAGAAAGATCATTTGTGTTCAGCATGTGCATTAGGGAAAAGCAAAAGATCCTCTCATCAACCCAAAGCTGAAGACACTAACCAAGAGAAACTATATCTTTTACATATGGATTTGTGTGGCCCAATGCGTGTGGCTAGTATTAATGGGAAAAGGTATATCTTAGTGATAGTCAATGATTACTCAAGATTTACCTACAAAAGATGAAGCTCATGCAGCCATCATCAGATGTATTAAAAACATACAAGTTCGTTTGAATGCCACAGTCCAGAATGTTCGAACAGATAATGGAACCGAATTTGTCAATCAGACACTTCATGAATTTTATGAAAATGTTGGCATCTCGTATCAAACTTTTGTAGCCCGAACTCCTCAGCAGAACGGTGTTGTCGAAAGGCGAAATAGGACTCTTGTTGAAGCCGCTTGAACAATGCTGATATTTTCTAATGCTCCATTATTTCTCTGGGCCGAAGCTATCAGTACAGCTTGTTACACCCAAAACTGTTCTTTGATACGTCACCGGTACAACAAAACTCCATACGAGCTTATGCAAAACAAGAAACCAGACTTATCATTCATTCATGTCTTTGGTTCACTTTGTTATCCTACCAATGACCATGAGGATCTGGGTAAATTTGATGCAAAAGCAGACATTAGGATTTTTGTTGGTCCGCGCCTGCAAAGAAAGCGTTTAGAATCTACAACAGAAGGACCCAGATAATTTCTGAAACAATTCATGTAACGTTTGATGAACTAACAGCAATGGCTTCTGAACAATTCAGTTCAAAACCCGAGCTTCAATATATGACTCCTGCTACATCCAGTACAGGACTCGTTTTAAAACCTGTTTCTCAACAACCTTGTATTCCACCAAACAGAAATGATTGGGATCATTTGTTTCAACCAATGTTCGATGAATACTATAATCCTCTAACAATTGTCGTCTCTCCAGTTCAAGAAGTTGCTGCTCCAAGAGCTGAAGTATTAGCTGATTCTCCTGTGTCAACTTCCATTGACCAGGATGCTCCATCAACAAGTATTCCCTCATCACAAGAACAATAACATTCTCTAATCATTTCTCAAGGTTTTGAAGAATCACCAAAAACACCAACATTTCATGATGATCCACTTAATGCATCTCCTCAGAAAGACTCAACTTCTCAAGGATCATCATCTAATGTGAGACAAATCTACACTCCATTTGAACACTTTGGTAGATGTACTAAGGATCATCCTATAGCAAACGTGATCGGTGATCCTTCTCGCTCTGTATCTACACAGAAGCAACTTGAAACTGATGCCATGTAGTGTTATTTTGATGCTTTCCTAACTTCAGTAGAAGTAAAGAACTTCAAACAAGCAATGACCGAACCATCATGGATCGATGTAATGCAAGAAGAAATTCATGAATTTGAAAGACTTAAAGTTAAGGAATTGGTGTCGTGTCCAGATAAAGTCTTCTTGATCAAACTCAAATGGATTTATAAGGTCAAAACAGATGAATCCGGTAGGGTGCTAAATAATAAGGCTCGACTAGTTGCTCAAGGATTTAGACAAAAAGAGGGAATCAATTTCGAGGAATCATTTGCACCGGTTGCTAGAATAGAGGCCATTTGTATCTTCGTAGCAAATGCCGCTCACAAGAATATGACAATCTACCAAATGGACGTCAAAACGGCTTTCTTGAATGGCAAGCTCAAAGAAGAGGTTTATGTTTCTTAACCAGAAGGATTTGTTGATCAGGACAACCCATCGCATGTGTACAAGCTTAAAAAGGCTCTTTACGATCTAAAACAAGCATCACGTGCATGGTATGATATGCTGTCAAGCTTCCTTATCTCTCAAAAATTCTCCAAAGGTGCAGTTGATCCAACACTCTTCACACAGCATGCTAGAAATGACATATTACTGGTACAAATTTATGTTGACGATATAATATTTGCATCCACTAATATTGCCATGTGTAATGAGTTTGCTAATCTGATGACCAATAAGTTCAAGATGTCGATGATGGGGAAAATGTCATTAGGATTACAAATTTCTTAAAGTCCTAGAGGCATCTTTATAAACCAATCTAAATATGCTTCTGAAATTGTTAAAAAATATGGTTTGCATTCTACTGATTCTGTAGACACACCCATGATTGAAAACAAGAAACTGGATGAAGATCTATAGGGGAAACAAGTTAATGCTACACTTTATAGTGACATGATTGGATCCTTAATGTATCTTACAGCCAGTAGACATGACCTTAACTATGTTGTCTACTTATGTGCCCGGTTTCAGGATAAGCCTACCGAAAAGCACTTACAAGTGATGAAACGGATCTTTTGATACCTTAGCAGAACCATTAACATGGGTCTCTGGTACTCGAATAATACCGATATGTCACTCACAGCGTATGCAGATGCCGATCATGTGGGGTGTCAAGATACTAGATGTAGTACATCAGGAAGCGCTTAGTTCTTAGGTGATAAACTTGTTAGCTGGTCGTCAAAAAAGCAAAAGAGCACTGTCATATCGAGTACAGATGCTGAATATATTGCCTTATCTGGGTGTTGCTCACAAATCCTTTGGATGCGTTCATAGTTAACAGATTATGGCTTTCAATTCAATAAGATCCATATGTACTGTGATAACAAGAGTGTGATTGCTTTATGCTGCAACAATGTTCAACATTCAAGAGCTAAGCACATCGATATTCGTTACCATTTCATTAAGGAGCAAGTGGAGAATGGAATCATGGAGCTATACTTTGTCCGGACTGAATACCAAATGGCTAACATCTTTACTAAACATTTGCCTTGAGAGAGATTTAACTTCTTAATCGATAAGCTAGGTATGAAAAGCATGTCTCCAGAAACGTTGAAACGCCTGGCAGAGGAAATGGACGAGTGATGGTGGTAACTCATATCCTATATATATATGTATATATGTAAACATAAAAAAATTAAAAAAAATCAGAAAAATATAAAAATATGTATCTCTGGCATGTCTTTTGAAAATCGATAACATTTACGGCCTTAGAAATGTCATTTAATAATGATACGAGGCTGTAAATGAAGTTCGAGCAGAAGTTTCAAAAGCTTTCAAAACATGCTAAAATGGCTTGCTATTATTTCCGATAGTAACCCGGTCTTCATCTTCAAGGCAAGTATGTCGTCAAAAAGACAACTTGACCTCACAACGGGAAATTTATTTTTCTCGAGAATGAATTACTTTATATTCATTCAAAGTCTTGTGATTACTTTGCATCACAACCCGTGCTTCCTTTATTCCATAAGTATACGTGTCAGTGCGCTTATGTGTCAAAATAAGAGAAGTCTTATTTTCTTGGGTGTTGATTTTCAAAATATACAATAATCATCTTTCAGATTCAACAAATCATCATTTTTCTCAAATAATTTTAATCCATCAAATAACGACTACAGCTCTTTCAATAGAAAACAAGTCATTATTTGAGGGAGAGAAATGATCAAAATCATCTTTTTCACAACTAATAATGTGTCAATCAGAAAAGGTTTTAATGATATCGGGTGAATAATCAAAGGGGAGTTAATTAAGTTTAACTCAATCAGGCTTTACATGCTATATGTTTAATCTTTTAGGGGTGTTAATGCAAAATGTGAGACTTTTTCTTGTATTACTAAACCTTATGGACTAGTTTTGCCACTTAGGAAACTTTAGTTTGCCTTAGGAATAGTATTATAGAAGAGTTAAAACATTATTAAACCTCAGGGGGAATTTATGCCAAATCTCAAAAGATTTAAACATAAACCCCCTGGCCCAGTTTCTTTTCACCACACAAACACACACACATAAACCCTTTTTCCTCCATTTTTAACCTTTAAGACCTTCAAGAATTTGTTCTACCCTTGTTTTTAAGCTAAAAGGTATACATGTTAATGCTAATGCTTCTATAATTTGACCAAATCGTGACTATTCATTCGAAAAACCCTAAAAGTAGATTAAAATTGCATCACCTTGAAAAGTGTATGGAATCTGAAATTGTTTGAGGGGTTTTGGTCCTATAGGGGTCTAGTTATTGTACCCATAACAGTTTTTGATAAGGTTAACTATATCACATGTTTCGAATGAATCTTGATGTCGAAAATGGTAAAAAAAAATGGGCAAGAACTTGAAAAGGTTCATGGGTTTGGGTTTAGAAGCATGATAATGAATGTTTGAGTGCATTTGAGTGTTATATAACATGTTTGTATGATAAATCTTGAATATTGTGGGTTTTCGTGTTCATATGGCTCGAACTTGGCATAAATCATGATTTTTTATGGTTAGTTCATGTTAAAAAGATGTTAAAATGATTCCTAGATGCTATGTGATCAAGTTGTGATAAGATATTATGGCCAAAAATGTGAAAAATGTTTGTGTAAAAACTTACATAGGCGAACTATACATTCATGCACTTTCACAGGCGAACAATACATAGAATTAATGCAGGCGAACTATACGTTCGCGTTTACACAGGCGAATAATACATAGGATTTATTCAGGCGAACTATACGTTCCCATATACACAGGCGAACAATACGTTAGTATAATTAATAGGCGAACTATACGTTTAAGGTTACATAGGCGAACTATACATGGATATTTAACAGGCGAACTATACGTAGGTACCATACACAGGCGAACTATACATAGGCACGTTTACACAAGCGAATTATACACTCTATAAAGGCCAACTATACTTGATTTTTTTCTCATAGAACTAATATTGTTATCTTGGTAATCCAATCTAATAACCTAATCTAAGTATAATTAATCCCTATCATATCACTTAGTGATTAAATTAGGTGTAATTTTCCTTAGAAATCTTTAGTAATTGCCTTGATCTCAATAGTTGGCCTATGGTTAAAGTGGTATATGAGTATGTGTGTCTCCTGTTTGCATGTGTATTAGTTCTTTGCATTGTGTGCATGTGTAGTAACTTGTTGCCTAGTAATTGTTTGCCTATCCCCTGTTGTAAATCCTGTCCTGCATCAATAATCATGTATCATGGTCTAAATTGTCTATTTGTTATATATATATATTTATTTGTATATAAACTGTATGTGACAAATCTTAGCAAAATCATGTATTCCATCACTGCTTAACAAACCAAGCTTGATCTTGAGCTTGTTTCCAAGGAAATTAAACTTTATATCAGAAAATGCAATGGAAGAATCCCTCGCGGATTGACACCAAGAGAACCCACATTTCAAGTCGTTCTGGATGCTATCGCTCTCACTCCATGCTATCCTGCATTTCTCATCACTTCATATGTCCCTGAAGTGTACATGCATCAATTCTGGAACTCTGTGTACAAGCATGACACCTTTTACAGATTCAAGATTGACAAGAAGAAACGATTCAAACTTACTTTGGAAGTCTTCAGAGATATCTTTCAGATTTGCCCAAGAGTACCGGGGAGAGACTTTGATCCCCTTCCTTCTGAAGAAGACACTGTGTCTTTCTTAAGAGAACTCGGTCATACTAGGGAGATCAATTCACTCAATGATGTTGTTGTCGATCAGATGCATCAACCCTGGAGAACTTTTGCTACTCTTATCAATCGGGGTTTATCTGGAAAGACTAGTGGTCTTGACAAGCTTCGTCTATCCAGAGCTCAAATCCTTTAGGGAGTTACTTTGGGAAGATTTCATCTACCAATGATGTTGTTTTCTATCAGTCATACTGGGGAGATCAATTCACTCAATGATGTTGTTTTCTATCAGAAAAACGTAGACTATGTGGAGTTACTTTGGGAAGATTTCATCTACCAGATTGAAAATAGAGTCTACAAAAAGCAAGAAAATACGTACTACCCTCGATTCACCAAAGCTATCATTCACCACTTCCTAATTCAAGAAAAGTCACTTTCTTGGAGAAACAAAATTGGAATGCACACCTCCAAAGATGACGACACCTGCTGCTAGTTTAGTTGTAGACTTCTTGGCCGGTCTGTTAACTCGTTTGCCTTTCTGGACAGGTTCTTCATCTACAGGGACTAGATCATTGTCTATCTTAGATGGAGAAGCTTTCTTAAATTTTCGAGCCATCTTGGGAGGTACAGCACCTGTAGCATAGCCTAGATAAGTCTTGTACGCTTTACTTTCCTTCATCGCTAGATTGGTCAAACATTCAGGAAGAATAGCTCCATAGATTTGAGTTGATTCTTTTGCAGAGACAAATCTTAAGGAATTAATCAAATAGTTATCTTTAGAGGTGTGCATTCCAATTTTGTTTCTCCAAGAAAGTGACTTTTCTTGAATTAGGAAGTGGTGAATGATAGCTTTGGTGAATCGAGGGTAGTACATCTTTTCTTGCTTTTTGTAGACTCTATTTTCAATCTGGTAGATGAAGTCTTCCCAAAGTAATTCCACATAGTCTATGTTTTTCTGATAGAACATACCCTAAAGGATTTGAGCTCTGGATAGACGAAGCTTGTCAAGACCACTAGTCTTTCCAGATAAACCCCGATTGATAAGAGCAGCAAAAGTTCTCCAGGGTTGATGCATCTGATCGACAACAACATCATTGAGTAAATTGATCTCCCCAGTATGATCGAGTTCTCTTAAGAAAGACACAGTGTCTTCTTCAGAAGGAAGGGGATCAAAGTCTCTCCCCGGTACTCTTGGGCAAATCTGAAAGATATCTTTGAAGACTTCCAAAGTAAGTTTGAATCGTTTCTTCTTGTCAATCTTGAATCTGTAAAAGGTGTCATGCTTGTACACAGAGTTCCAGAATTGATGCATGTACACTTCAGGGACATCCGCAGTGATGAGAAATGCAGGATAGCATGGAGTGAGAGCGATAGCATCCAGAACGACTTGAAATGTGGGTTCTCTTGTTGTCAATCCGCGAGGGATTCTTCCATTGCATTTTTCGATATCAAGTTTATTTTCCTTGGAAACAAGCTCAAGATCAAGCTTGGTTTGTCGAGCAGTGATGGAAGACATGATTCTGCTAAGATTTGTCACATACAATTCATATACAAACAAATATATATATAACAGATATACAATTTAGACCATGATGCACGATTATTGATGCAGGACGGGATTTACAACAGGGGATAGGCAAACAATTACTAGGCAACAAGTTACTACACATGCACACCATGCAAAGAACTAATACACATGCAAACAGGAGACACACATACTCATATACCACTTTAACCATAGGCCAATTATTGAAATCAAGGCAATTACTAAAGATTTCTAAGGAAAATTACACCTAAGTTAATCACTAAGTGACAAGATAGGGATTAATTATACTTAGATTAGGTTATTAGATTGGATTACCAAGATAACAATATTAGTTCTATGAGAAAAAATCAAGTATAGTTCGCCTTTATAGAGTGTATAATTCGCCTGTGTAAACGTGCCTATGTATAGTTCGCCTGTGTATGGTACCTACGTATAGTTCGCCTGTTAAATATCCATGTATAGTTCGCCTATGTAACCTTAAACGTATAGTTCGCCTGTTAATTATACTAACGTATTGTTCGCCTGTGTATATGGGAACGTATAGTTCGCCTGAATAAATCCTATGTATTATTCGCCTGTGTAAACGCGAACGTATAGTTCGCCTGCATTAATTCTATGTATTGTTCGCCTGTGAAAGTGCATGAATGTATAGTTCGCCTATGTAAGTTTTTACACAAACATTTTTCACATTTTTAGCCATAATATCTTATCACAACTTGATCTCATAGCATCTAGGAATCATTCTAACATCTTTTTAACATGAATTAACCATAAAAAATCTTGATTTATGCCAAGTTCGAGCCATATGAACACGAAAACCCACAATATTCAAGATTTATCATACAAGCATGTTATATAACACTCAATTGCACTCAAACATTCATTATCATGCTTCTAAACCCAAACCCATGAACCTTTTCAAGTTCTTGCCCATTTTTTTTACCATTTTTGACATCAAGATTCATTCGAAACATGTGATATAGTTAACCTTATCAAAAACTGTTATGGGTACAATAACTAGACCCCTATAGGACCAAAACCCCTCAAACAATTTCAGATTCCATACACTTTTCAAGGTGATGCAATTTTAATCGACTTTTAGGGTTTTTTGAATGAATAGTGTCGATTTGGTCAAATTATAGAAGCATTAGCATTAACATGTATACCTTTTAGCTTAAAAACGAGGGTAGAACAAATTCTTGAAGGTCTTAAAGGTTAACAATGGAGGAAAAAGGGTTTATGTGTGTGTGTTCGTGTGGTGAAAAGAAACGGGGCAAGGGGGTTTATGTTTAAATCTTTTGAGATTTGGCATAAATGCCCCCTGAGGTTTAATAATGTTTTAACTCTTCTATAAAACTATTCCTAAGGCAAACTAAAGTTTCCTAAGTGGCAAAACTAGTCTCTAAGGTTTAGTAATACAAGAAAAAGTCTCACATTTTGCATTAACACCCTTAAAAGATTAAACATATAGCATGTAAAGCCTAATTGAGTTAAAGTTAATTAACTCCCCTTTGATTATTCACCTGATATCATTAAAACCTTTTCTGATTGACACATTATTAGTTGTGAAGAAGATGATTTTGACCGTTTCTCCCCCTTAAATAATGACTCGTTTTCTATTGAAAGAGCCGTAGTCGTTATTTAATGGATCAAAATTGTCTGAGAAAAATGATGATTTGTTGAATCTGAAAGATGATTATTGTATATTTTGAAAATCAACACCCAAGAAAATAAGATTTCTCTTATTTTGACACATAAGCGCACTGACACGTACACTTATGAAATAAAGGAAGCATGGGTTGTGATGCGAAGTAATCACAAGCCTTTGAATGAATATAAAGTAATTCATTTCCGAGAAAAATAAATTTCCCGTTGTGAGGTCAAGTTTTCTTTTTGACGACATACTTGCCTTGAAGATGAAGACCAGGTAACTATCGGAAATAATAGCAAGCCATTTTGGCATGTTTTGAAAGCTTTTGAAACTTATGTTCGAACTTCATTTACAGCCTCGTATCATTATTAAATGACATTTCTAAGGCCGTAAATGTTATCGATTTTCAAAAGACATGCCAGAGATACATATTTTTATATTTTTATAGATTTTTTTTAATTTTTCGTTTTTATAGAATTTTATAAAAAGGAAAATCTTTTTGGAATTTTTATGTTTTCGTATATACATATATTCATGATATGAGCTACCACCATCACTCGTCCATTTCCTCTGCTAGACGTTTCAACATTTCTAGAGACATGCTTTTCATACCTAGCTTATCGATCAAGAAGTTAAATCTCTCTCGAGGCAAAGGTTTAGTAAAGATGTTAGCCAGTTGGTATTCAGTCCGGACAAAGTATAATTCCACGATTCCATTCTCCACTTGCTTCTTTATAAAATGGTAGAGAACATCGATGTGCTTGGCTCGTGAGTGTTGAACATTGTTACAGCATAGAGCAATCGCACTTTTGCTGTAGCAATACAGAGGGATCTTATTGAATTGAAAGCCATAATATGTTAGCTATGAACGAATCCAAAGGATTTGTGAGCAACACCCAGATAAGGCAATATATTCAGCCTCTGTACTCGATATGGCAGTGCTCTTTTGCTTCTTGGACGACCAGCTAACAAGTTTATCACCTAAGAATTGAGCGCTTCCTGATGTACTACGTCTAGTGTCTTGACACCCCGTACGATCGGCATTTGCATAAGCTGTGAGTGACATATCGGTATCCTTCGAGTACCAGAGACCCATGTTAATGGTTCCGTTAAGGTATCAAAAGATCCGTTTCACCGCTTATAAGTGCTTTTCGGTAGGCTTAGCCTGATACCAGGCACATAAGCAGACGTCATAGTTAAGGTCAGGTCTACTGGCTGTAAGATACATTAAGGATCCAATCATGCCACGGTAAAGTGTAGCATCAACTTGTTTCCCTTGTAGATCTTCATCCAGTTTAAAGATGCCTCTGGGACTTTGAGAAATTTGTAATCCTAAAAAGAATGACATTTGCCCCATCATTGACATCTTGAACTTATTGGTCATCTGATTAGCAAACTCATTACACATGGCAGTATTAGTAGATGCAAATATTATATCATCAACATAAATTTGTACCCGTAATATGTCATTTCCAGCATGCCGTGTGAAAAGTGTTAGATCAACTACACCTTTGGAGAATTGTTGAGAGATAAGGAAGCTTGACAGCATATCATACCATGCACGTGGTGCTTGTTTTAGACCGTAAAGAGCCTTTTTGAGCTTGTACACATGCGATGGGTTGTCCTGATCAACAAATCCTTCTGGTTGAGAAACGTAGACCTCTTCTTTGAGCTCTCCATTAAAAAAGCGTTTTGACGTCCATTTGGTAGATTGTCATATTCTTGTGAGTGGCATTTGCTACAAAGATGCGAATGGCCTTTATTCTAGCAACCGGTGCAAATGATTCTTCGAAATCGATTCCCTCTTCTTGTCTGAATCCTTGAGCAACTAGTCGAGCCTTATTCTTTAGTACCCCACCAGATTCATCTGTTTTGACCTTATAAATCCATTTAAGTTTGATCAAGAAGACTTTATCTGGACACGGCAGCAATTCCCAAACTTTAAGTCTTTCAAATTCATGAATTTCTTCTTGCATTGCATCGATCCATGGCGGTTTGGTCATTGCTTGTTTGAAGTTCTTTGGTTCTACTAAAGTTAGGAAAGCATCAAAATAACACTACATGGCATCAGTTTCAAGTTGCTTCCGTGTAGATACAGAGCGAGAAGGATCACCGATCACGTTTTTTATAGGATGATCCTTAGTCTATCTACCAAGGTGTTCAAATGGAGTGTGGATTTATCTCACATTAGATGATGATCCTTGAGAAGTTGAGTCTTCTTGAGGAGATTCATTACGAGGATCATCATGAAATGTTGGTGTATTTTGGTGATTCTTCAAAACCTTAAGAAATGATAGGAGAATGTTCTTGTTCTTGTGATGAGGGAATACTTGTTGATGGAGCATCCTGGTCAATGGAAGTTGATATAGGAGAATCAGCTAATACTTCAGCTCTTGGAGCAGCAGCTTCTTGAACTGGATAGACAACAATTGTTGGAGGATTATAGTATTCATCGAACATTGGTTGAAACAAACGATCCCAATCATCTCTTATTGGTGGAATACAAGGTTGTTGAGAAACAGGGTTTGAAACGAGTCATGTACTGGATGTAGCAGGAGTCATATAATGAAGCCCGGGTCCTAAACTAAATTGTTTAGAAGCCATTATTGTTAGTTCATCGAACGTTACATGAATCGTTTCTAAAATTATCCGGGTCCTTCTGTTGTAGATTCTGAATGCTTTTTTTACAAGCGCGTAACCAACGAAAATCCCAATGTCTGCTTTTACATCAAATTTACCCAGATCCTCATGATCATTAGTAGGATAACAGAGTGAACCAAAGACATGAAGGAATGATAAGTCCGGTTTCTTGTCTTGCATAAGCTCGTATTTAGTTTTGTTGTATCAATGACGAATCAAAGAACGGTTTTGGGTGTAACAAGCTGTATTGATAGCTTTGGCCCAGAGAAATAATGGAGCTTTAGAAAATATCAGCATTGTTCGAGCGGCTTCAAAAAGAGTCTGATTTTGCCTTTGACAACACCGTTCTGCTAAGAAGTGCGAGCTACAGATGTTTGATGTGTGATGCCAATATTTTCATACCATTCACGAAGTGTCTGATTGACAAATTTGGTTCCATTATCTGTTCAAACATTCCTGACTGTGGCATTCAAACGAACTTGTATGTTTTTAATACATTTGATGATGGCCGCAGGAGCTTCATCTTTTGTCTTCAAAAATTTGACCTAGGTAAATCTTGAGTAATCGTCGACTATCACTAAGATATACCTTTTCCCGTTAATACTAGCCACACGCATCGGGCCACATAAATCCATATGCAAAAGATATAGTTTCTCTTGGTTAGTTTCTTCAGCTTTGGGTTGATGAGAGGATTTTTTGCTTTTCCCTAATGCACATGCTGAACACAAATGATCTTTCTGAAATTTAAGTCTAGGAATTCCTCATGCAAAACTGTCTTTAGCTAGCTTGTTCAAAGTACCGAAGTTGAGATGTAATAATCAACGGTATCATAACCAGCTCTTAGTCTTTGACGCTTTGGATAGAAGACAGATCGGAGATGATTTCAGCATGTCATCAAGAGAAATTGTGTACAAATTTGTGTCTCGGGACCCTAAAAGTAGATCAATGCCTTCTAAATTGCGAATAAAGCAAGTGTTTTTCCAAAAGCAACTTCAAGATCCGCATCACAAAATTGACCAACAGAAAACAAGTTATGTCCAAGTCCTTCAACGTAGTATACCTTTGAGATAACAACGTTTCCCAGCTGATAGTCACCATACCCCATAATCCTTGCAATTTGGTCGTTACCAAAACTAACAGTACCCAGAAATTTACTGACAAAGTTCATGAGCTGAGAGCGATTCCCTGTCATCTGTTTCGAACATCCAGAGTCCAGATACCAGAGTACAATCTAGACAACATGTCATGACAAGAGAAGAAGACGATGGAATATCTGTTGCATTGGATCCCCAAGTTTGATTGGGTTCCGAGTGGTTAGCATTCTTAGATTCTACAATCTTAGCTATTTTACTCGAACCTATGTTTTTAACATTTTTGGTTTTCCTGCTATAGACTTTAATCTCTGGTTTTCGTATTTCAGTTGAGTGGGAAGTGGTTTGCTTATAAGATACTACGTTAGTTGAGGTGAACCTAGTTAAAGGGCACGAATTACCAACTATTGGATCGTTTTACTGAATAGATCTTAACCTTCAGCTTGCAAAGAGTTTGCTCCTTTAGATAATTCTAAAGCAACAATGATGAAACACTGAGTAAACACTATTGATTATGCGGAATCTAATCAATAATGCTAAGAAGAACAATATTAAATATCCCAAAAGAA
>BQNB010094373.1:0-25225 GCA_026074375.1 Tanacetum coccineum | reverse complement strand
TGAATAATATGCCATATATGCTATGTGTCTTTATGCATATAATATACATGCATGATGATTCATACGTGCATGAAAGAAAACATATTCTATTCTCCTCCTTGTTCGACAATCATAATATATCCTTAGGGGATTCGATCATGTGAGGACAAGAACCAAAACAAGAACATCGTGTTGAGTTGTTTTATTCGTGAAGGAAGGACTAGCATCTTAGCGTATCTCCTTGACATGTAGTGTGAGCATACCATAGAGGTTATCTTCTTTGATAACTTGGGTGGTTTTCGTGTGGTATTAAACTATTAATTATTATACACACGAGTATATTCAAGACGGTGTATTCGTTAATTGCTAGAAGGTACACACCTTCTTGGACCCTTGTTAACTATGTTATTCTATACGTGTTTATATATTCCGCTGGGTACTCATGATCTTTAATAGTTAATAGTTGTAAAAACCCAACATAATCTATCCACTATGAGTTTTGGTTAGCATGAAAGCTTTAGGCTTTGGACTATTATTTTTTTAAGAAGTGAGGGTGTTTAGATTTATGATGTAAGTGGTTCTCAAATTTAGTATTATTACTAGAGTTATTTTAGTTCATTTGTTTGTCACTTTTCTTCATGGGAGAATTGCATATATATCCTTACAAAGCTTAATAATTGCATATATATCCAAACTAAAATCATAATTGTAAATATATCCCTTTAAAGCATAAAAAATGACATATATATCCAAATAATTAAATTAAAAATAAACAAAACCAAAAATAAATAGTAATTATTACTAAATATATGTGCTGACCATTATACCCTTGATTATGTTATCTGTCACCACAACCCAGTTTCCACAATAAACATTAAACCACACCATTGTTTTAATGTCGGAGATATCACGGGCTATACAGAAGAAGAGCAATACATGAAGCAAACTTACAAAAAATAAAACTAATATAAATATCATCATATCTAAAAGAAAAGAAAGTAATAAGAAGACAAAGGCATTTGAAGATGGTTGGCAGTATGCTTGATTTGCCGAAAAACAATTTGAAGTTTGTTTTTAGTGATAAGAATTCAATAGGGATCTTAGCATAATAAATTGTTCTCACTAAATGCAAACACATAAAAAGTCCTTAAGGTTGATAGAGCAATCATGGAGTCATTGATGTATTCTTCTTTTTTATAGCATGTGACATCTTCGATGTTACAACAATGGTGGTTTGATGTTTATCCTGGAAACATGGGTTGTGGTGACATAATTAAGGGTATAATAGTCAAAACATGTATTAAGTAATAATTGATATGTATTTTTGGTTTGGTTTATTTATAATTTAATTATTTGGATATATATGTCATTTTTAGTGCTTTGAAAGGATATATATGCAATTATGATTTTAGCTTGGATATATATGCAATTATTAAGCTTTGTAGGGATATATATGTAATTCTCCCTTTCTTCATAATACGATAATAAGCTTTCTGATTTATTAGTAGACCAGGATGCTTACACTATTAGATATCGACTTGAATTTCATTAATTACAAACTAATTTAAAAAAACAAAATATATATATGCATCTCGTACGTGTACATGCCTTATAACTAGTTCTCCTCAAAGCCATACCCAATTTCAATATTTGAGCTTAACCACAAAAACGAAATGATAAACGAATTAACATTAATCAATGGTAAGAATGAAACACTTACCTCGTTTTAATCTGTCGCGCATGTGAACTGGAAAGGAAACATCGGTCGACGGTTGACTGTGGCAGCGTTGTAGCTAAACGAACAGAGGCCTTGTGCGAAAGCTTACACAATAACTAATTACGATGGCCAAAATTATATTATACCAACTATGGAAAGCAGAATCATTAGGGCAAATTGCATAAAAGTGTACTAAACTTATACTCAATTTCAATTTAATGTACTCAACATTTTTTCTCTCAATTTAATGTAGAGGTTACCAGGTCACCATCAAGTTACCTTCTTCTCCAACATGATTTTCTGGCAACCTAGCATTCAGACGACCCACCACCACCACCTCCAAATCGATCACTACCGGCACCACCCAAAGCGAGCTGGTATTTGTACTTGTGCTCATTTCAAAAACAGTCCTCTATTTGGCTTGGAGGTATTCCTCGAATCGTCATATTGTTCTTAATAGAACCTTTAACCATAAAGACAATAACCACTTTTAAAATAAGTGATAAATTGTCGGGTCTCGAATTATGTCGTACCAAAACAAAACAGTAACTTGAAATCAATACGAGTATACGTATGCGTAATCATCTTCTATTCAAAAAATATATTAATCACTTAAGTAATATTTTATATAAAGACTCATTATGTGTATAAGTCACTACTAAAAGAGTAAATATGTTTTCTCTAATTTTTTAAAAACTCTTACATATATTTTTGTTTTCTTACTGATCTTTGCACATCACTTTTTTTAATTGAACTAATTAACAAACGAGGCATTTTCAAATTATTTTATAGTGGTGGTTGTGGTAGTGGTGTTAGTGGGTTATGGTGGTGGTTGTGGCTTGCCGAAGGCGGTAGTGGTGGAGGTCACCAGCTGGAAAATCATGTTGGAGAAGAAGGTAACTTGATGGTGACCTGATAACCTCCTAATTGTCTTCATTTGCAACCAAAAAAAAGTTTGGTTCATTAAATTAAGAAAAATAAATTGAGTACATTAAATTGAAATTGAGTATAAGTTTAGTACATTTTTATTCAATTTGCCCAAATCATTATGTTTTGATAATCTAATAAGTTTTAACAAATATTTACAACATAAGATTGCACGACGGTAACAATTGTTATTGGAAGTGAATTTTGAGGCCCCAAATATATAAGATGACCTATATTTTGAGGTCCTTAAAAATTTGAGGTCCTGTGCGGTAGCACATCTCGCACACCCTCGAATACGGCTATGGACTGTGGGTAGGAATGTATGGAAAACACCTGGAAGAATGTAGATATCGTTGTAGTATAAAAAAAGGGAGATGATTTGCACACTCCTCTAATTGATTGACACACTCAAAAGTGTTGCATGTTGACATTTATACCCTTGTAGTGGTGAACATGAGTAGAGGTGATATAGGGGTATAAATGTCAACACATAATATTTTTGAGTGTCCCAATCAATTAGAGGAGTGTGCAAAATCATCTCCCATATAAAAAAAAGAAAACCGGACTAAGGGGTTTGGGCCAAACAAACAGGCTAAAGTAAGGCCAACCCAATCCCTCCCTATTTTGTTGTCTACCGTTTCCATGTTTAGTATATAGATCAATTCTCTTCTTTCCTCTGCCCTAAAATCATTGTTACCTCGCACATATAGTGGTGTTTGTTTCGAGGCTTGTGAGCTTAAACAAACGACAAAGGAGAAAAAGAAACCCTCTTTGTCAGCGCCTCTCAAACAAACACTCATAACAAGAAGCAACCAAACACTCTTGGTAAGCCTCCAAACCCCAAATTCATAATATTTGATTTATTTATGATAAAAATTGATAAGAATTAAGAATATAGTTTTTATTCTATTGATTGATAGATTTACAATGCAGAGAACAACCGCTATTTATACAAAACTACAATGGGCTTAAAGAGGGAAAACAATTATTGTGTGGCTATTACTCGTTGACCGAATATCTTTGCTTGAATTAAGGAATATCTTTGCTTGAATTAAGGGATATGATATAAATAACCATTAATCTTGTTGACCCCATTAAATTGTTTCCTTTTAACACTCCCCCTCAAGTTGAATAGTGGGATTTCCAAAATTCAACTTGCCTAAACACTCGTGTAAGGTTCTTTCATTAACAGCTTTTGTTAAAATATCAGCGAGTTGGTCTTGTGACCGAACAAACGGAAGTGTGATGACCTCTTCTTCTAACTTTTCTTCGATAAAGTGTCGATCTATTTCTATATGCTTTGTTCGATCGTGTTGTACTGGATTTTCTAAAATTTGGATGGCTGTTTTGTTGTCACTCATGACTTTGCTAGGTTCTTGTGGTGGATATCCTATCTCGGTTAGTAGATTTCGTATCCACAACACTTCAGTTATCTCCTTTGCAATCCCTCAGAACTCGGCTTCTGCACTTGAAAGGGCCACCACTTTCTGTTTCTTGCTTCACCACGTAACAAGGTTCCCACCAACTAAGGTAAGGTAACCTGAGGTTGATCTTCGGTCTCCTTTATCTCCTGCCCAATCTGCATCGGTATACAATTGAGTTTCTAAATGCCCATTTTGTTTGAACAAGACTCCATGCCCCGCCGTTCCCTTAAGATATCTTATAATTCTTAAGACTGCTTTCATGTGAGCCTTTTGAGGTTGATGCATAAACTTACTTACCACTCCCACAGCATGTGCTATATCGGGTCGGGTGTGTGAGAGATATATTAGTTTTCCTACCATTCGTTGGTATCTTCCTTTGTCAGCCAAGCGGGCTTTTTTCTCCATATAAAGTTCTGATACAATCTTTGGACGGTGTCGTGGTATGCAATCAACAATACCGTATTCTGCTAGTAAATCGAGAACATACTTCTTCTGGTACATGAAGATCCCCTGTTTTGATCTTAGAACTTCAATCCCAAGGAAATATTTGAGTCTTCCAAGGTCTTTCATTTCAAATTCTGTGAACAAGTTCTTCTTTAGTTTGGTTATTTCTTCTTTGTCATTTCCTGTAATAATCATATCATCAACATAGATTATTAGGCAGGTTATGAGATTGCCTCTCTGTTTGAGAAATAATGTATGATATGAGTTACTTTGTTTGAACCCATAATGTTTCATGGCTAAGGTGAACCTCCCAAACCATGCTCTAGGGGACTGTTTTAATCCATAAAGGGTGTACCATAACTCAACCAACTAAGTGTGTACCATAACTCAACCAACTAAGTGTGTCGATACATTCTCTCTCCCCCTGACCACTGTGTTGGGAGGAGTAGAAATACTTGGTTTCAAGAAAATCACAATTCATTGTGGTGATCATGTGACGAGTTTTTGGATTATAACACCTATATCCCTTTTGATTTACTCCATATCCCACAAAAACACATTTCTCGGCACACGGATCAAGTTTATCACGATATGATTTTGGAATATGAGCAAATACCGTACATCCAAAAACTTTAGGTTCAAGGGTAAGCACTTGCGGAAGTGTATGGTACAAGAGAGTGTTTCTAATGAGGTTTTCATTTTTAGGATTTTTGTAGGAAGTCGGTTGATCAAGTAGGTGGCAGTGGCTAGAGCTTCTGGCCAAAAAAATTTTGGAGCATTGGATTCAATTATTAGAGCTCTAGTCATTTCTAACAAAAGTCTATTTCTTCGTTCAGCTACGCCTTTGGATTGAAAAAATAGGTTCATTTGTGAGTTCATATATTCTCCACCATTATTTGACCTTTAGATAGATTTTTGGAATTGTGTTTGAATCATGGCATAAAATGCAGTGAATCTATCATATACTTCAGCTTTATTTTTCAAAAAATAAATCCAAGTCATCCGGGTGCAATCATCAACAAATATTACATAATACCGGAAACTTTGTCCCCTAATAATAGGGGCAGGACCCCACACATCCGAATGAATTAATGAAAAAAGGTACTTTAACTCTAGTATTACTAGGTTTAAAGGTTTGTCTGTGGCTTTTAGCTAATATGCAAGTTTCACAAGAGTTTGGTTTATTCAAAGGAAAAAAGTTTAGGAAACAGAGTATGCAAATAACTACCGGAAGGATGTCCCAGTCTTCTGTGCCATAACCATGCTTCTCTTTTACTTGTTCCATGAGCTAGCATCACAGTTCCACTTGTAGTTAATTCATCGACGTAATACAACCCTTGTCTTTCAGTGTCACGCCCAATGATCGCTCCCGTCCTGATATCTTGTAAGATACAAAAGGCGGGTTGCATGATAACTGAGCAATTCAGCTCTTTTGTTACATGACTTATTGATAAGAGTTTATGTGATAGAGCTGGAACATAGAGACAATTAGAGAGCTTAAGTGTCGGTGAAATTTCAATAGTTCCCCCATTTCTTACATTCATTTTTTCTCCATTTGCCGTATGTATATATGATTTTGCTGGTTTAGTTGATGTAGCAAAATCTGATAAATCATAAGTCATAGTATCTGTGGCTCCACAATCAAATATCCATGACTGTTTTTGATTTATATTATAATTTTGAGTTGTGCTCATTGAGAAGGATCCATCTTCTTCATTAACTGTCGTTGCCGCTGATAAGTGTAGAATACACATATCCGTTTGTACTTAAAATAACCCAATTAAACCCAAAACAGACCAAAAATGGCAAAAATATGCTTGTATTTGTGTTTTGTGTGTGCAGGTACGGATATATCAAAAATCACAAGAAAACAGTCAAAAACGAGCAAGCACGGACACGAGAATCAGAAGAGTACAAAAAGAAGCCAAAGATTCAAAACCGAAGCCAGAAAAATCAAGCCTCAGTCAAATCATGGTCAACAAAAGTCAACAAGACCCAAAATATTCCATTTTAACCCTCTAAGTTTCACAAAAGTCCAAAAATAGCCCCTCACCTCTTAATGGGCCTGAAAAACCCTAAAAGTCCTCACCCGGATCCATTTGGCCCAAAAGCCCATTCATAAGCCCAAGTCCCTAACCCATTTTCTTTTTTTTATAAACACAAGGGCCAGTTTTGCAATTGTCGAAAGTTATTTATAACTAAAAAAAAGAAGAAAAGAGAACACAAGGGCCAAATTTGCAAACTCCTCAAAGGTGTAACAGTTTTAACTGTCAAAAAATGGGCGCGAAACCCATTTTACTATTCATCATCACTAACATTTTACCATCTAGGGTAAAACAAGGGGCAAATGGAAATCAAGGGGTGGATTAGTCAATTCAGAAGCTTCTAAACAAGATGGTAAGGAGAAATCAGTCATATCATGGATCACTTAAGCCCTTTCACACTCAAAGGCCACGTCATCAATGGAAGAAGCACAAAGAAGCATGGGTTTTGCACTAGAAGCTCTCACAGAACTAGCACAAACGTCACATCATGGATTGCCAGCTTGGCAATCCATGTGAATCCCAAGGATGATCAAACGGCCACAAATCAGTCTCAAATGATTGGGAAAATGGAATGTGGTGATTGAGAGGAGCGGGGGAATGACCCAAGAGGCTAGAAGGATCCAAGGCAGGCTATAAATAGAGCCTCTCCTCTCACACACACTATCTAGTTTTACAAGTAGCTTTTAGATTTAGTTTTAGCTTAATTTTTCAATTCCTAACTTAATGTTGTTTTCAATCTTGTAATCTTTCTTTTAAGTAATGTAAGCACTTTTTATTAATGAATTCAGTTGTTTTAATCTCTCAAAATCTCTATAATTCATAAGCTCTTATTTTAAGCCAAAATTTCTTAATAAGCTCTTAATAAGCTTTTTCAGTCTATAAGCTGAAATTAAGCTTAATCAATTCAGAATAATTCTTTTCTAAACCTTAAACCAGTCTAACTTACTTTTACTATGGAATGCATTGGAATTGAGCTTTTGGAAGGGGGGTCTAAAAGGGAAGGATCCCCAAGGACTTTACCCTAGCTTATCTAATAAGCTAGGGAGCTTGTAGCTGCCAGTATTGGTACCTTTTGTTTAGCTAAAGGCTCAAGTAAGTTTCACTTTTCCTCTTTCTAAAATTTTAGTTTAAACTACTCAGTTATAGCTTATTAGTCTATTATTGCTTATTTGCTTATTTAATCTGCTTATTTGTGCTTTTCATCTCTTAACCTAGTTTAATAATTAGTACTCTTAATCTGTTAGTGCTTTTCTTAGAGTAAATCATAGTTTTGTTTATTGCTTGTCATAAAACTCATAAAAAGACAAAAATAGTAGATTAGATTCTTAGATCTTGCATTATAGCTTAATTCAGTAGTGTAATTTTACTTAATTTAGTTGTTAAAAGCTCCTAGTTATCTGGTTTCATAGCCTTGTTAATTAGTTTTGCAATTTAAAGCTTTTCTAAAATTCTGTCAAGTGGTAAATGGGTGTTTGGCATAAGTTAGGTTGACCTTCTAAAATCAAAAGTATTTGTGCAAACCTTTTAAGACAGCTTAGATTTCAGTTAAAAACATTAGGAATTGAGTTTTTAGAAGTTAGTTTTAAGAAATAAAAAAGATATGGCTTATTATCTTTGTTCTAGCACCAGGGTAACTTTTCTTTAAATTTCACTTGTGCAATTTTTGATCTAAGCCCTCAAAGGCTTAGATCTTGCTTGCATCTTGTTTATACACTCTATTAGAGTGTGTTCAAGTGCAAGATTTCCCTTAGGAAACCTGCACTCTTAGTTTGCACTTGTGCAAAGTGCACCAGCTGTCACTTTTAGTCTAGTTTTTAGTTAAGAATAAATAGGTCTTAGGTTCTTAGATTAAAGTAGGTTAAGGTCTAGTTATAGCTTAATATAGAATAAGTCTTTAATCTTATTTTCTAGCTTATTTACTTAGTTAAGTTTTGCTGTCAAAAGTCATTAAAAACCTCAAAAGCAAAAAAAAAAAAAACAGTACTTAGGAAATTCATGATCTTAATTTGTTAATTTAGCTTATGAGTCTAGATTTTATAGCTTATATAGATAGATTATAAGTAGTTTAATAAGTCCTTAAAGTTTTAGAGTCCAGTGTAGCTTTTTAAGGTCTTTAGCTTATTTAGATTTTGTGCTATTTTGCTTAATTCCCGAGTTGTAATTCATACTTAAATTTCAGTAGTTTAAGAGGGTGTCTAGTTCTAGTTTCTTTCTGAAATAGCTAAGCATCATTTAAGCTTTTCTAGAGTCTTTTCCTTTTTAATTTTGAGTAAAAAATAAGCTTTTAGAGCTAAAATATGTAAAACCAAGGGTTTAAAGCCTCATTTTGAGGGTCAGTTTCTATAATAAGCTCTTATTGAGCTTATTTGTCATTTTCAGCCCAAGTAGCTTTTATTAATTTTGTTCCCACTAGCTTCCTTTACAACTTTTCTCTTTCAAGTTTCTAGTGATAAGCACTTTTAGAATTTGAGCTTATAATTGGACTTTGGTTGTTATCGGGCTAAGAACTCAGGGACCATTCTTGTAATTTTTCTGTTTTAGTTGTTACTTAGTTAATCCTTGCCAGTTAAATGTTTTAGCCCCGTTAGTCCTTAAGTCTTTAACACAGTTATTCCCTAAGTTAGTTTTTAATTAGTTTTATAATTTGAATTATTAATTAGGGTTATGTTTTAATTAGTTTAATTAAACTTTTATAAAAAGATAAAAATTAGGGCTTTTATTTTTAGAAAGTTTCTGCAATTTTTCTTTAATTAGTGTAATTTTTATAAAATTTTTAGGACTTTATTTTTAAGAGTTTTATTATTTTTTATAGTTTTTGATTAGTTTAAATTTTAGAAAAATCATATCTTTTAATCTAAAAAGCCAAAAATAGTAATTTCTTTTTCTAAAATTTTCTTTTTACTTAATTTACTTAGGAAAAATATAATTTCAATTATTTCATATTTTTTTTAATTTTTAGGATTTAATTAGATTAAAATAGTTTTTAATTCAAATTAAATTCAAAAATAATCAAAGGAAAAAAATGTTTTTCTTTTTCCTAAAATTTTCTTTTGTCTTATCTTAGGATTAGAAATTTAGTTTACATTTTTAGGGGTTAAATTTAGTTTATTTGCTTAATTGTCACATTTTAATTGTTTCCCGTATTAGTTTAATTGTTTAATTGTTTTTAATTGTCCATTTTAATTGTTGCTTTAGATTATCAATTCATCCATTTGCTTATTCAAATCATAATCCGGACTTAAACGAGGATTCAATTTCACTAGTCGTTGGGGAAACGACCCGGGTGATCATATTTACCCGGTTTAATATACGTATTATATATTATATTATATATATTTTTGAGAGTGAATTTTACCAAGGGTAACTTGGTAATTTTCTTAATTACTCTTTTAAAGTATTATATTTTTTATATATATTTTATTGTGTATAAAACTACCAATCAGCCGCCATCCCCCCAAGTCGAGTGTAATTTTTTCGATCAGTACCGGTGTTGGCAGCGGAGGCTTTGCCTCTTTCCAGTCCTCGATTCTTGTTGCCCTTCTTGTGGCCATCATTCCACCAATCGGGGTAGCCAATTAGCTCGAAACACTCACCAGTGGTATGCCTCGACATACCGCAATTACCACATGTTAGGTGAGTTTTGTTTTGTTTAATGTCATTAGCCTTGACATGAAGGTTGAAAGTCTGTAGTTTGTCTCCGGACTTGGTAGCTTCTCCGGACATGGTAGCTTGAATCGAGGATTTAAATAGGTTATGCAGTATACGATTGCTCTGATAACAATTGATAAGAATTGAGAATAGTGTTTTTATTTTATTGATTGATAGATTTACAATGCAGAGAACAACCGCTATTTATACAAAACTACAATGGGCTTAAAGAGGGAAAACAATTATTGTGTGACTATTACTCGTTTGACCGAATATCTTTGCTTGAATTAAAATATATGATGTAAATAACCCCCGTTAAATTGTTTCCTTTTAACAATTTATTGCAAAACCCTAACTAAATTTGTAATCTTTTTGACATAATAATTAAGGTTTGAAGATGTTTTTCCACATTGTATTGGAGCGAAACATGCAGCTCCACCCCCGCCATTTTGGCCGCGAGCTTCGAGAAAAGCTTGTTTCCAAGCTTATGAAAGACGTCGAAGGAACTTGCAGTGGCAGGCATGGTTTTGTTGTCGCCATTACCGGTATAGAGGATATTGGCAAAGGCATTATTCGTGATGGGACCGGTTTCGTTACTTTTCCTGTGAAGTATCTCTGTGTTGTCTTTCGCCCGTTTAAAGGCGAGATCTTGGAAGCCACTGTTACTATGGTTAATAAGGTCTTTTTATTTTATTTTTTATTTTTGTGTTTGATGCGTAGGCGGAGCTAGGATTTTTAGTTGGGGGGCTTATAGAATAAGGGGGCTAAAGCCTAAATGTAAGAAAGGTAGAAAAGCGGCTTGTAATCTAAATAACTAATGGACGAAATGGGTTGATTAGGGGTGGCCCGGCACCTCCTAGTCACCCTACTAGCTCCGCCCCTTTGATCAAAGTCAAAGTGTCGTTTAGGATTATATAATAAAGTAATTTTGTGTTGCAGATGGGTTTCTTTGCTGAAGCTGGACCTGTTCAAATCTTTGTGTCCAACCATGTGAGTTGTTTGCGTTTTTATAATGTGTGCCACTCTTGAAAAGTTTCGATACAAATGAAAATTGATAATTTCTGGACCATTACATGTGACAAAGATTCATGAGAGCACGCCAGCTAGAGCTTAAGTATTGTCTCCATGTTTATGAATATAGTAATCTTTGATGTGCTTTAAAACTTTCGGGTCCTATTGGTTGAAACTGTGTGGTTATTTAGTTTCGACAGAAAAAGGATGAAAAGCTAGTTCAATTAATGGACATGAGGATGAACCTTTAACATTTCATGTTGCTCTTAAATTGTTTCGTCATAGTTCTTGTGGTTGGGAGATTCTTTTCATTTAATTAATGGCTTCATGCTATGGTTATCCTTCAAAATGTTTATCTAAGTCTACAATCAAAAAATTGGGCTTAAGAGTTATTTTGTTATTAGTATAATGCTTGCAACGCTAGGTTCCACGGTCTGTGGTTTTCTTTGAGTTAATATATTGTAATAATACAACAAGTATTGCTATTGATTAGATAAGTAAGGAATACTATTAATGGCACCATGTTTACAATATCAAAGGGATCACTTGTAGCTGCAAACTCATAATCAAATAGTGTCATTCATTTAAAAATCTTGATCGAATCCAGCAAAAGACTTGTTTAGTTGTTCGGTCATGTAATTGGTTCACTACCAGTGAGCTAGGATTTCTGAATAAAACTAATTTCTCTTAGTTATATGCTAGGGGGAGTTTTAGAACATGATCTTTACTCACAGTTGTTAATAGTTAACATACTCTAAATTTACATTATGATTATATGACTTGACAAACTATTGATTCTGATTCTTTCTGTTTTTTTTTTCTTTTAGTTGATACCTGATGACATGGAGTTTCAGTCGGGGGACATGCCTAATTACACAACTTCCGATGGATCTGTATAAATTCGATATTATATTTATCATCCTTTATGGTCTGTACTTACCAGGTGATGTATATATGATATAATCCCTTTTTGACTTTTCCAGGTGAAGATTCAAAAGGATAGCGAAGTTCGGTTGAAAATCATTGGGACTCGAGTTGATGCAACAGAAATTGTAAGTCTTCAGTTCTATCTCCTTATTTTCATGACTTCATGTTGTATAGTCCAGTGACGTTAGTAGCTACTTTGAATAGCACCATCATTATACGATCTTATTGTTTGTTTTCCAATTAGACGAGTATTGCATGTTTATTCGAATTGTGTAAAGCTTATATTGCTTTTTGTTGTTAGTAATTGGTAGATATAATATTTCATTATTTCATCGCCTGATTCATATGTCCATGTTTCTTCCCAACGTTATTAAAAAACAGTTCACTTTTTCGTATCTGTCAGACTTAGTTTATAAGTCAAGTCCTTTATGATTTTTTTTGTTAAGAGTAAATTAAATCGTGCACAATAAGCAGATGCTCTGGAAAATATACACGATGAATCATGGTAATGTGCACGAAAATTAAGTAACTTTAGGTCGTCATGTCTGCTCCCGCTTATATATTTATGATTTGGGGGCCTGAACTAGACCTGCATTGTTTGTAAAACTAGTTTTTATAAAAATCTTAGATTTGTAGTTAAATTTTTCATAGTCTGATGTATAAAAGCAGGGACTTGTTGCCAAATAAAGTGAACTGGTCTCCCATAAACATCAGGGAAATAGAACTGGGCATCGTTATTGGGTGAACCTCTTGATTTTATTATGACGGATAAGGTTCAGTAAACGAAGCTACATTTTGTTCATTATGATTTGATAAATAGATAGATATAATCTATGGAATAGTTTAGATTGTTATCATATAAAAAGAACAAGTAACCACTGAATACACTTTGTGTATTGTACCTTATGTTGTATTTCAACAAAAACTTGTACGAAGTACTATATGAAATATGCATGTCATGAAAAGGATTACATACAAAAACATTTTCTACTAGCCATTTAACATGACCAGGCATCTAAGTAGCAGCATGGTTGACACTTTGTAAGTAGCGTTCCCAAATAGAGTCGTAGAGTCGTATAGCAAAAAGTTATCTTAAAAATGGATATTGTAGAGGGTAGGACCCATGCCAAACACCCAGGATGCCGCAGACAGTCATTTTGAATGTTAGTTCCATCATTAAAATGTTGCTTTCTAATAGCAAGGGGGAAAGAGGATTTGAACCATAACCTTCAAAGCATTAGCACCCGAGAATAGGCATGCGAAATGTGTGTTGGCCTTATTCAGAATTTTGTAGTTGTTTGCTTCAACGTGAGAAACTCATCAACATGTGATGGCTGCAAATATTTGTGAGAAAAAGGCTAATATGGCAATAGGACCCATTAGTTTTGGGTCAGTAGGATCCATTAGTTTTGGGTCGAGAATGTTAAACTATTTCATACGATCAACACTGTGTATATTTTAGGTCCGGACTGTTTCTTATCATAGTATTTCGAAAACTAGCTACTCCGTATATACCACTGGTTAAAGGTGGGAACATTTAGGTGGATTGGTTAACCGGTCAAAATGGGTAAATTTAGCTATCGGTCCAAATAGGTCTGGCTGGGTTTGATTTAGGAGGATGTGGGCATTAGATATACACTTAGAGCATCCTTTAATCCTTCAGCTGTTTGACCTTTTTTTAACCTTTTTTCTTTATATTATCATTTGAACTGCTAAAATTTGATATATAACCCAATTCAACCCATTTTTAACTAAATGGGTTAAAATTGCTACCTATACGCATTTAAGTTCGTAAATTCAGACCGTTTTAACTAATCTGCTCAATAAGTTAAATAAAGAAAAGAGCATACCTGATATGAAGTCTAATAGTATGTGCAAAGTTTGGATTTGGAAAAAGAAACAGCATATGCAGGGCTATTAAAGCCAATGTAGCAGCATGCTTAAATCTGCTCAATAAGTTAAATAAAGAAAAGAGCATGCCTGGTATGAAGTCTAGTAGTATGTGCAAAGTTTGGACTTGGAAAAAGAAACTGCATATGCAGGGCTATTAAAGCCAATGTAGCAGCATGCTTAATACTAAAAAACTATAACTCATGTTTGCATCTACCTTGTTTTAGACATATATACAAGGATTATTATCCTGATATTCTCTTTTACTGTGTTCTTTGTTTTACTAACAATCTGATTATAATTTTTTGTAATAACATATCTATTTATCCATGTTTTAAACATACGGGATTCATTAGTTCTGTTATTTACATTGCAGTTCTGCATTGGAACCATTAAAGATGATTTCTTGGGTGTGATCAGTGATCCTGCTGGTTCTTAGTGCATTGGACTCCAAAAGGCTAATCCTATGGTGGTTTGTGTATGGTTGACACAAGTTCTTACCAAGGATACATTATGTTCCAATTGGCATTCTGAAAAAAAAATCATGGATGCATTGTGCTAATAATATAAACCTTGATCCACTAACATTTGTGGTTGGTCTATGGTAGTAAAGTAACTTGGTTATCGTAATTGTAATGCTCAACACAAAGTCTTGTGAGTCGCAATATGGGTGGGTCAGAATGTGTTCAGGTTAAACCAGGCAAAAATAAACGGATGTCTTCTGCAGTAGGTTCATTGCTACTACAGATAAAGAAATTCATGGACCATATTTTATTGCTAAAAGCACAAAACATTGTTATATATTAGCCGTTTCAGTATGTAATTTATCTAGCTTAATAGTTTTGTTCTCATGGTAGCATGAATTGCGAATTGTGGTTGCTAGTCTATTAATGCAAAAACCTTTCTAGAGCATGAGTTAAGCTTTTTCTTATTAAACTGAAATTTGATGTTAATGTCTTTGTGACCTCTAGAGTCTACTGTGTCTTATGACCGTATTGTGCCCCTTGATTTTTGGTAAGATCTATTTCTTGATCTTTTATCTGAACTTAGTGCTTATGTTAATGAATAGTTTTTCCCTCCCGAGAGATGTGTTTTGTTACTTATTTTTTTGTTTCTGCAGTTAGCTTCGAGTCTCAGACTTTCTTCTACTTTGGTGGTTCATTCATGACATGACATAGGGACTACATTCCTAAATATAAGGCTATGCACTATTGTGACTACCAGCGACCTATATTTTACTCTGTCACATCAGCTTTCTCCACATGACACACAAAATCACAAAACATCTTCAATCCCAAGTTGTGTTCGTATTTTGGAGAACCAAATTGAGGTTGTGTCTTTATTAAAATGGATAAAAAAAGTGCTTGATGACTCATAAATGGATACATATCCCACATATGTATTTGCAGATCTTTACATCGACAAAACAAAATTGTGTTTTTTGATCCAACAAATAATTGATTGCTGAAAAGTCTTGAATAGATCTGTGTTGATGCCATTGTTGATGGGAACACTATTTGTATTTCTTGAAATAACAAAATGATATATAATGAGTTGTTGAGTTTTAAAAATGGAGATATCATCCTACCAATATGGTAACTAATTTTCATTATCGTATCTAAGATTATAAACATTTCTGCAAGCATTTCAGTTTTATTTTGTTTTATAATTACAAATTACAAATAAGTATATACAAACTTTTGGCTTATTTCTCTGATGAAGTCTTTGTCATTACCAAACAATGGAATATATCAAAATTCTCTACTGATTTCTATTCTTTAGAATTTTATTCCCTGCTTCATTTCTAATCTATGAAATTCTCTCTACCAAACGTGCCCTTAGTGCTTATGTTAATGAATAGTTTTTCCCTCCCGAGAGATGTGTTTTGTTACTTATTTTTTTGTTTCTGCAGTTAGCTTCGAGTCTCAGACTTTCTTCTACTTTGGTGGTTCATTCATGACATGACATAGGGACTACATTCCTAAATATAAGGCTATGCACTATCGTGACTGCCAGCACCTACATTTTACCGTGTCACATCAGCTTTTCTCTCCGGCGCCCTACAAGCGACTTTTTGCCATTATAATGTGATTTTCATTTTTTTTTAAATTTAAACTTTTTTTCTTAAAATGCTATAAACCTAAAAAAAAGTTTAAAAAAAAATATTTAATCATGATACATGATAAATACTGTATGAAATATAAAAAAAAGTTAAAACAAATTTTTGACAGTTAAAAGAAAATATATGGTTGGTAATTTGGTACCATGGGTCTAGGGGTGAGCATCGGTCCAAAACCGGACCAGACCAAGACAAAATGGTTCAAAGTTAGTCATTGGGCTAACCGTGATGTGCACACCACAAAAAAAAGAGAATTGATATGCACACAACAAAAATACATATGAGGTGTGTATATGACTTTGTGTGGAACTCCGTAGAAAAAAGCATGTTTAAGCCCATGATAAGTTTTTATATGGCCCAATGACAGTGTTGTCTTCCCGAACCTAGCCTACCTTCTTCATTTCTTCCGATGAATTTTCATCGTCATCAATGGTGATTGATTTAACACCCAATACTTTTTATGCTTTTTTATTAATGGGTTTTCAATCAATCCTCAAAAACCATATTTACAAAACTATATTAGTAGCTTTTTAGATTTATTAACAATGCTATTGATGTTATCTCATCATTTTACAAAACCCCTTTTTACATTTCTGCATATTAATTAACATTCAATGGGTTTCATCGATGTTGAAATCGCAACACGGATCGGTCTCCATTTGGTTTCTCAAAGTCATATGCACACTATATGCTCGACCAAATGCCTCACTCAAAAAAACCCTTTTTTTACGAAACAATTTGAACCCGGATACCGCTTTTCGCGTTATTCGCTATATGGGTTATAATTGGAAAGACCCGAATTTAGCTTTTGGCTTTTTGGAATATAGTAGGAATGTTTTCAATGTTGTTCATGGCATTGAGAGTTATGAGTTTGTTTTAAGGTCCTTGTGTCAAGTGGGTGGTCTTGACTTGGCCAAATTGGTTTTGGATTTGATGAGGGGTGACGGGTTGTTGTTGTTGTTGGATAAGTCGCTTTTGGGGTTTGTGATTACGGCTTTTGTGAATGCGGGTGAGTTTGAGGTTGCCAAAGAGTTGGTTATTGATTATACGACAAGTAGTGTAGGAAACGATGGGCTTGGGGTTGGGGTGGTTAGTTGTTTAGTGATTAATAGGTTTTTGAGTTCGTTGGTGAAGAGTGATCGGGTGGATGAGGCGGTTAGTTTATTTGAAAATGTTGTTTTAAGATCACGATGTTGTTTGGTAGATACTTGTAGTTTTAACATAGTTATATCTGGTTTGTGTAGGGCTAGGGAGGTTGATAAGGCTTTCGGGATTTTTAATCAAATGAGGAATTTTGGTTGTTTGCCTGATTCAGTAACGTATAATACTCTTATGTATGGATGTTGTCGTGTTGGTAAAGTTGATAAAGCGCATGAGCTGTTAAGAGAAGTTTGTACGGTAGATGGATGTTCGCCTGATGTAGTGGCTTTTACTTCAGTTATATCGGGATACTGCAAACTAGGTAAGATGGAAGAGGGGTTGGTCCTATTTGATAAGATGGTTATTTATGGAATTAGACCTAATACTATTACTTTTAATTCTATAATCGATGGTTATGGAAAAATCGGTGACATGGGTTCTGTACTAAATATGTATGAAAAAATGCTTAATCATGGTTGCACTCCTGATGTTATTACATTCACATCTATCCTTGACGGTCATTGTCGTGTAGGAGAACTGCACCAGGGCTTAAAGATCTGGGACGAGATGAATCGGAGAAATTTATATCCCAACATATACACCTTTTCAATTCTTATTAATAGTTTGTGTAAGGAAAGTAGATTTAGTGAGGCACGTGATCTCTTAAGACAACTTAAGAAGAGAGGCGATATTATTGCGAAAGCATTTATTTACAATCCTGTAATAGATGGTTTCTGTAAAGCAGGAAATGTGGATGAGGCTAATGTAATATTTAAGGAAATGGAGGAGAAAAGGTGCAAGCCTGATAAGCTGACGTTCACCATTTTAATAATCGGACATTGTGCCAAAGGGCGAATGGTTGAAGCAATAAGTCTTTTTGACAAGATGCTAATAGTTGGCTGTGCCCCAGATTTGGTTACTGTAAATTCATTGGCATCACGTCTTCTTAAGGCTGGGATGCCCAAAGAAGCGTTTGAAATAAGGAAAGCTTCATTGGGCATGCCGGTTACACGAAGAGATGCTTCGTATAGTAAAAATGTTGATATCCCAGTGGCTGTGTAATTGACGTGGCGTTTTGATGTTGTGTTTGGACCTAGCACTACAGCACTCCTTGATGTCATTGGTGCATGCTGAAGAGCTCAACTCTTGCCATTATCAGGTGTGCACATTATAATTATACATGATTCGTTTTTAACCAGTATATATATGATTCCTACCTTGTTATGGACTTTTAGTTGGCATATATAATTTTGAGGCTTGATACTGATAGTCATGAGTTGATGTTATGCTACTATGACTTATTATACTCTCAAGTTATTGTTCTTGTATGTGAAATGCATGATCACTTGATCTCAGCTGACTAGTATTGGGTAGCATAGCGAAGGAAAGTGTCGATCTAGGTTGCCTTGGGTCAGTAAATACTAAATATATGGGGATTTCAGGGTTGGGTATATGATAAACACGTACAAGTTGGGATTTTTGTGCAGGGGTCCGCGATTCAATACATGTCTACATAATTATATTAAAATCTACTCGAGTACTTTATACAGGTGATGCACGATACTAACGTCTAACATAAATGAATATCATGGTCTAAATCTGAACGTCAATAGGACATAAGTTATGTGATATTTTAGAACCTATACGGTAGGCATTGGAGAATAAGTGTTTATATATTATTAAACATCTAAATTATGAATATCGTGATTTAAATTTAAACGTCAAAAGGAAATAAGTTACTGATATCCTAAGAACCTAGATGGCAGGCATTAGACAATAGGTGCTTATATATGATTAAACATCTAAAATGAGAATATCATATGCACACGAATGAACCATAAGGGGGTGTTTGTTTAACGCTTATATAGGCGGTTTATTGTTTTTCGGCTTATGTTTCATAAGATCACTTGTTTTGTAGAGTTTGACACATGATCCACTGTCTTGTCACTGGTGTATGTTTCTTTTTGTTGGATTCGTCTTGTTTTAGTTTGACACATGATCCCATGATTGTTTGATTCTTTTAAGATAAAATACCAGATTAGGATTTGATTCTTTCAAGATAAAAAATTCACCTTCACCTTAGTATCAATTATCAAAATAAAAGTTACTATTCACTTCATATTTTCTACTGTTGCCATTTTATTATTGTCTGACTTTCTTCGTCCTTGCCTTCACTTCACTTCCTCGCCTTCACTTCACTTCCTCGTGTAGTAACTTTCACTTGCTTCCTCTCACAGTCCATCACTCTAGTGTCTACTAGAAAGAAGTAGTAGCCTTAATCGGTTGAACTCTTGGGTTTTTATAAATTACTTTTTTGCCCATAATCTTGATTTAATCCTGAAAATGTTGGGGCCATAAAATTTTGTTTCTGTCATATCAGGGGCAGGTCAAGCTTTATTGAATTGAGGCTTAAAGCAAAGTAAATGGGGCCTTTTTATTATCTGCTATGTTTTTGGTTAAGGTGACTGGATTAATATAAAGTCCAACTACAAAACCAAGAACGCTTAGTAAATTAAGAACCGGTTAACGATGGTAAAAAAGATGACAAATAGAGAAAACCGGAGGTCGCTGTTTTGATGACCTAGAAGTAGGGCTAAGACAACAACTGAACGAACACGAGTGTGCTTGTAAGCGTTCGTTCGTAACATTTAATCAAACAAACCCTACATTAATACTTAAACAGTTAAAGGAAAGAAATATTGTGCTCGTGTTCATTTAAAATAAGTTTGTTCGTATTCATTTATTAACATATCAAACAAAAAATACATGATCAAAAGAGCATAAAACATATAAAAATGAATCATCCTTTGAACAGCTCACAAACAGATCGTCAAACTTTTAGTTCATTTACAATCCTATTTATAAGTCATTAAGAATTGGATTACTAAAATGAACTTAATCTATTCTTTTCTATAATGCTAAAAGATGATCTTGCTCCTTTTTGAAAATTTAAGTGATGGACTTGGTATCTAATTGTCTGCAGGCTTAAAGAATAAAGATAAAATAGATGCGGCCTCAAATCCTAATCTGGTATTTAAGAAACCGGGCGGCCTAAAAGCGATTTCTTAAGAAAATATGTGTTGACTACAAATATAGTGGTTCCTTAGAGAATCGGTTGCCTTAAAAATCTGGGGGGCCTAAAGCGATGGCTTTAGTAGCTTTACCCTCGAGCCACCACCGTGCCAAGTTCAAGGGGTTCTCTGTATTAACTTGTAGGAGGTTTTTCTGGATTTTTCTTTTTAGTCTGACTTGGTTTTATTCTCCATCAATCTGGCTGGTTTAGTATCATCTGCTTTGCTATGAGTTTGAGTAATATATCCATTCTGTCATTCAATGCAATAATACTGTTTGAGTATAGAAATATTAGTCACTGTCACTTCCACAAGGCTTTGATTATGATTAATATGTTTTAATATTATTGTCCAATTTTCTCTGGCAAGAGTTACCTTTTTAAAAGTTTAGAGTTTTTTAAATGTGGTGTTGCTGCTGTTGGCATGTAACTTAACATGAAGAGGTTAGCGTTTCGTCGAAGTTTCTATTTGACTCTCTCGCAGTCCACTTCTAGCATATGTTAATCATTAATATGAAAATCTTTCTATGTTGCTCTGTGTGCACTAACTTCAACGAGTGGCTTGCGGTATTGATCACAATGACAAGAAATAAGGGTGTACGGTTTGGCTGAAGCATTTCTTAACAAGCCAAAGTATTGGATTTTCAACCCAACATGTTTTTATTGTCGCTTTAAGCATATGTACCACATGTTCTTATTTTCGTATATTAGTTCTTTTAGCAAGTTGCTTACAACTAATTATTTTGGCAACTATTTTTGTACTTGTTGCGACTCTCATGACTAGGGACCAATCAGCTTACTGATACTACCAAATTTGCTGGATGTGAACCCATGAATTCTTGTAAGATGAAAACCTCTCAGAGACTCACAAAACTGTGCTCTTAAGCTTATGATTCGCTATTTTTGGTTGGTTACACCATGAATTATATCAAGACAAAAATTTCAAATAAAATTAGTTCTTGCATATATAGCGAATGTGGTCTGTCGAGCTTTTACCAATATATGCTTTATATCTGAACCTTGCCATACAATATGTGTAATCACACATTAAATAAAATAAACTAGAAATGATATGACATAACACAAGATAAAGCAAGCTATCTAAAGGAACATGCCCTGATTATAGACTAAAGTTGTGCTAAACAAAGGTAGGGCTCGAGTCAGGTTCTGGTTTAACACTTTAACATTTGCAGATAGTTATTTTGCACAACTTAACATAGAAACAGAGAATGAAATGTGAAGATGTAAAATTGTATACCTAAAATGTTAAGTGTGAAATACTATGTATACCAGAAAAAGAAGTATTAAAAAATTTATCAAGTTCAAAAAGTACAGAAAGTCTAATTAGAATCACTCTCTTGACGCTGATGCATACATTTATAGTTCACCCTTCATAGGTTTAGATTACTAAGAACGTATAAAGAGCAAAAAAAATTAGTAATAAGAAAAGAAGTGTATGAGTGTATGACAGAACGCATAAAGAACAATACTTCTTGAATTTGTCACAGCTGTGATGGTGATGCAGGGCCTACAGATATGACATAGTGAAGATGTCGATGTGAGATGAGGCATATAAGCCATCAAGTATCTTATTTATATGATACCTACTAGACTAGTACGACTATATAACTTGTTGATCACCTTCATGAGCCCGCCTTGCCTCAGCCCTGTCAATGCGACTTGGCTCTGTTTGCCACAATTTAACGACTAGTCTACCGCCTGATTTGTGTTTGCCTACCTTGGATTGCGGACAGTACTCGAGATATATGCCAGTTGTCCTACTAGATAATGGTTTAGTATCGAGAGATAAACGAAGTCATCTACTGGCGCTTACTCAGTCAAAATCTGTGATATGAAAATTAAGCACGATGAACTTTTCCTAATCCCTATCTATGGAGTTCCCTAACAAATAGTTTGTATCCATAAACACCATGTATCCCTAGATATGCATGTGAACATGGCCTAACATTACTCTTATAGCTATTTAAGATCTAAGCAAGTTAACTGAAATAAGTTGTAGCTCCGTTTGGTACTACTGGCATCTTCTGTACTAGAAACACATGCTGGTTTATCGCTTTAACACACTATGTTTCATGTGGGATGCCATGACATACATATCCCATGCGGGCTAGGAGCTTCTTTTGAACATATTGATGTAATTATATTGTGACAATAGGTTTTTATCCATGTAATAAATAATAGGGTTTTCTCGAGAGTAATAAACATACATAAGTTGATTGTGATTTGGTATTTAACCTTGTTATAGGAGCTACCAGACACCGTCCATCCTTGCTTCTTAACAAAAGGTATAGTTATAAGTATGTTGCCATTTTGATGTAGCTTCTATAGTTCTATGGAAAGGGCAATTTAGTTGTACTAGTTGGCTGAGAAACTTTTGCTCTCTAGCTTGAGCTGTTTTAGTAGTGAAACGAATTATGTCCTATTGTTGAGGTTCATGTAGGTTTATATTTCTAGAACCATGGAACTCTGTATGCTCATATATTTGGACCCCACAGGAATATATTCAAAGGTTTTGCCAATTATTGAACATGCTTCGATGACTAAACATATTCAAGAGTCAAGACCTGGAAAGACATGTATTTTAGATATGAAAACACCGGTACTAATGTGGTATCTTATCTGATCATAAATTGGGAGTGGTGAACTAAGTTCCATCTCTGATTCCTTTGCCTATTTTCCTGTTAGATATATGACATGATTTTAAATAAGGGCAGACATGTGTTTGCACTTCTGTAGTTAGTGTTTAGAGACTTCAGTTGGGAGTCTATTGGGCTGATTGCTATCATGAATGGTTCTACCAGGTCGATAGAGAAATCGGAAGTATATTGAAAAACTAAGAGTAGCGTACAAGAGACAGACGTATAGAGTATACTAAATGTAGTAACTTGCCTTGCATATGGATCCGCTTATTTGTTTTGTCATATCTTTCTCGCATTATACAGATGTTCTAGTATACCAATAACTGTAAAGATGTTTTCCGTTCGTTTCTTGTGATGGTTATGCCGCAAAGAACTTGATGGAATAATCTGGCTAAAGCATAATAGTTCACTTGTTTTAGTCTTCTCTTGGATTTTAAATCTGTTTACTTTCAGCCTCACTTCTTGTTTGGATTTGTGTGGCAAATTAGAAAATATTTTTATTCAACTTCAGTTCGTGAACTATTGAAATTTTTGTTTTTAAATCTCTGAATGTTTTTTAACAGGTCGCCACAGAGAAGGTGGATGCAGTTAGCAAAGTCAATAGACATTTTTCAGGCTACATTTATTACAGGACTTGATTCTTAATGGGAATCGATACTCGGGGATAGAAGATTTTTTTTATTATTTTTGAACGAGCATCCCTAAAAGTCAGCTATTAATAGACAAGGTGATATATGCAGCTAGGGGTATCTCAACTGAAGGCTGGGTTGGTTTCGAGGGGGTGATAAAGTATTGAGGCTTACATTAAAGCGCCTTTCACTGCCAGCATTGTCCAGGTAACATGCCAGAGGCTTTCTGTTTTACGCTTAAGTTAAAATGCTGACAATAGAAACACATGGCCAACTACCATTTTAGTCAATGTACATTTAGTCACTGTACATCGAATTCTGAACAATACAACCATTAACTTGCAGAAATTATCTTAAATATATTTAGTTAAAGTATGTTGCTATTTCATGTAAAATGACGTTACAAAGTGGCTTAGTGGGGGAGAAGATTAAATTTTTATGCTATCTTGCGTTAACAAAAGTAGATTGCCTAAAACGGAATTGGTTTAAAGTAGTTTGCTATTGTGTGCCTTTAACCATTTGGTTTTTCCCTTTGCTCTTTTGAGTACTGCGTAATACTCCGTATATGTTGCTCACTAGATATAGCAAGATATGGCATGTTTTAAGGTTGAGTCAGCTAAGCAAATAACAAAAACATGGGACCACTGTCATGATATAGTATCTTATCACGTCATCAGAAAATATGTTTGATAGCGTTTTTATTTGCCAATTCATTATTTCTTAACATCCCATGGGGATTTGAACTGTGTGCTAATATTCCGAACTTTCATAAATTGAAGGTGATATATGAGCGTACTCCGGATTTTTCACTTTCTTAAGATCCAAATGAAAAAGATTTTAGAGGTTATTGAAGCACAAACAACCACGGTTTCACCTAGTCTAGTCCTTTTGAGCAAAGAGACAATGAGGGCATGAGGCTGATGTATCCGGGCGATCATTTCCACTTTTGCTTTCCCCCAAAAAGATTTTGGCTCCATGTTGATCATTTTTTATTCTCTCGCTTGCTGTGGTATCTTTAGGCTAACGAAGCTAATTCTTTTTGGACAGTTTTGATCATTGGGATCGCTAGTAAGGAATAACGCCATTAAGGATTATCACTTTTAGCTCACTAATAACTAGTAATACAGCAACAAGTATACCTATGTAAAACTGTACAAACTACTGCATCACTGTTTATAATGATTCTTAATTTAGTTTAGTTATACACAATCGGATATCGTTAGCCGAGTGCATATCTGATGGTAACTAGCAGTGTATGGGTGTATGACCTTTCTATACCTTATGAAACATATTACAGGACTAAGGTATCAAATTATAAGAATTTTTTGTTTTCTTAGAAAAAAGCTCATATCATCATCGAAAAATGTAGCAATCGGATACTTATAGTTTGATTATCATATCTCTTGGGGAAACCTTGCAATTACATTTTTACCGAAATACTTATCAAATGACCAAAGGCCTTTCGGCCTAGCGGTACGTGAGTGACCCAATGATTTAGAAGTTGTGGGTTGACCTTGCTGGTTCAACCGGCTGAACCAAGAATAGTTTAGGTCACTGGAAACCGGTTTTAAGCAAAAAGCCTTGTTGAACCATGA
>BQNB010094372.1:8437-26135 GCA_026074375.1 Tanacetum coccineum | reverse complement strand
AATCAAAATTTTCAACAATCGGAAGAGTTTGTTGTTGACGACGTCTACGAGATTGCGAACGAGTGCGCATAAAAAGAAAAAAACTAACAATTAAAAAGCAAAAAAAAAAAATTTATTTATTTTTTTTATTTTTATTTTATTTTTTAAAGCACTATGAATTTTAACGATTACACGGAAGAGACTTAAACCAAATAATCAACTACTTCACGGTAGCTCTCGAAAATTGCTTTTCAAGGTGAGCCGTACTTGGTAGAGACACAAAAGGCAAGTGTTAAATCTTTGATTACGATTTGGGAACAATTGCAAGTTCACCGGAAATTGAAATGATAATATCTCAATGGAAGATATTATATGTTGGTGTTCGATTACCAACTTTGTTTATTTTATTTTATTTTTTTTTAAAAGGACAATTTTTTATGTTTTTGATTTTTTCTATTTTTTTATCTTTTACTTATATTAAAAAGAAAAGGAAAATATTTTTTTACTTTTTATATTTTTTTTACTTTTTTTTTTTAAAACAAGAATGAAACTTTCGAGGACGAAAGGATCTTCAAACCAAATCAACAAACACAAAACGTAGGAATCGTAAACACTAATCCCCGGCAACGGCGCCAAAAACTGATTCGTAGTTTTACGTACCTATAAAATATATAATAAAAATACTACTTAGGTAAATTCCAACTATTCACCTTTAACCAAGGTAAAAAGTTAAGATTTACAAAAATAATATATAATATATATAATATACGTATGTTTAAACCGGGTAAGTATGATCACCCGGGTCGTTATCCCCAATGACTAGTGCAATTGAAACCACGTTTAGGTTCGGATCCTGATTTGAATGAAGCAAAGATATTTGATTTGGAAAGATACGAAAATAAAATTAAATTGAACAATTAAACAAATACGGAAATGCAACTATAAAGCAAATTGACTAAGATTTGACCCTAAAATTTCACTAAAGAAAAAGTGCCGAAAATTATTTAAAATAAAAAGCCCTAATTTTTTTATCTTTTTATAAATGTTTAATTAAATTAATTAAAACCTATTCCTAACTATTAATTAAAACTTAATAAACTAATTAAAAACTAATTTTGAGACTAACTGTGAAAAAGACTTGAGGACTAACGGGCTAAAACATCTAACGGGCAAGGATTAACTGGAAAACAATTAAAATAGAAAAATTACAGGAATGGTCCCTGACGTTAGTTTTAAAATCATTAATATACGGGTCAAAACCCTACGGTCAAGTTCTGTGATTTTATTAAATGTCCAGGTTCCTGCAGAAACTTGAGGGTCATTTTGGTCATTTTCTTGTTGGATTTTCGGGTCTTGACTAAATTTAAAAAGTTGTCCGGAATGTCGTTTTACATAAAATCTCTTCTTTGTCCGAGCCATAAAAATGTGATATAGCGGGTCGTTTGGAGCGGGTCAGATTTAGTAACATATAAAATGTGCATAAAAAGTCAAATTCCACTAAAGTCTAGCGTTGACCTTCGAGAGTCAACGGGTTTTTATTATAACTTTATGTCGTTAGTCCGAGTTGTAGGGGAGGGTGGCTATTTTCTATGTTTCCTTTTTATTTTCTCATTAATTCTTTCTTTTATCATAATTAAAAATAACTAAAACACCTATTATTTTTACGAGGTGAAATATTTTAAAAAATAACCGTTATTATGAACGAAGTATATTCTAAATATAGCAACTTTTGAGATATTCGGATATAAAACCAATGCGAGTAAATGATAATCAATTTGAAAGTCGAAAGTTCGACGAGATAAATAATATTATTTACTAAATATAATTAGAAGATGGACGTGCTAAAATGGTAACTTTCCACAAATAGAGATTTCTTAAATAGAAAGTTCGATTTTAAGCGATGTAAAATTTAAAATAAAAGGAAAAATCGTACCTACTATGGTGGGGTTCCAGGATTCTAAGGCGTAAGAGATTTCTCATTAGCATGTATATATATATATATATATCTATATATATATATATATATATATATATATATATATATATATATATATATATATATATATATGATTTTGTTGATACGATGAACGCATCGTTGATTATACTTTTCGATATAGTAATCGAACGACATAATTATAGGTCGTGAACGAGTTTGCTTCCGAGACGTTTGTTGTTTATTTGGATTGCTTGATCGTGATCATTGATCAAGGTGAGTTCATAGCCTCGCTTTTTAAATGTTTTTAAAACCCGCGAGGGGGATACTAGCTTGTTTGAAAATGAGAACGCAATATTTTTTGATACTAAATATGATTCCATGCACTATTGAGTAGATGCCTTTTACTATGTGACCGTTAATTGCCTTGTTGATGGCGAACGCTAATGCATTAAATAGATCTATTGGGTTTGAAAACCCTGTCCGGGGTATGAATCCTGAATTGAATAGCGAGCACCCTGTAACAGACATTTTGTAGTTAGTAATGGGAGAAGGGGCATACTTCTCGGACATTATTTCATCCTTCGGGATGAATTTCTTAAGTGTCAGTACACATGCCATTAGTTGGAATACATTATTTATACATAACTTGGCTTGCGAGCAATGTTATATGTTTTGTTGAACCAAATATGCGTTCTAACTGTTTTTGTGTAAACTTTATGAATTCACTCAACGTTTTGTTGACGTTTTTAAGCATGTATCCTAGGTTAATTGCTGTTGATGGTTGGATGGGACGGAACGCGGATATCAAGGACGGTGTTTTGGTGAAGTAGTGTCATAAACTAAATTAATGTTTTAGAAATCAAGTCGTGTTGAGACTTTTAGAAATAAATTTCTACATTAGAATTGGGACCTATGTAACTCTGATCTTTCTAATAAATGAAATTTGTGTTTTATAAACGTATCATTTAACGTTTACTAGGACTCGTGTGCATGTATTATGAAGTAGCACCCCAAATGTTGTATTCCGTTGCGTATCGTAGTTTGGGAGTGTTACAGAGTGGTATCAGAGCACGAGTTGTAGTAAACTAAGTCGTTTTATAAAACTTGGACTACAACTGTTTTCGGAAAATTTTCATGAGTCTTTCACCGTTGTCCGATATCCGCGCGCGCATCGTTCTTGATCCTTAAAAGCGTTTTGTGGTATATTTGATTGCATATTATGTGCGTAACAAGTGGGATACACTTGGTATAAGTGACGATTATATAAGTATATATATATATGGCATCCTTTCTATGATGTATGGTTATATATACGTAACTTGGTATTCGTATCTCGCGAAAAACTTAAAAACTTTCTTTATGCATTTAATGCAATGTCATAAAACCATCAGGATATGTGATGAGTATAATTTTTACATATGATTAAAAATATATATGGTGGCTACTAATATAAGTATTTCTTTTTCTTTTGTAGTATCATGGGCGAACCTTTGTCGCTAGATCACGTATTCGACTTCCCTGTAAACGAGCTGGAGCCGCACCCAGCCTACGATTTCTTCATACCCGGACTGTTACCAGGGTATTCTGGTAACCCGAACAACCACAACATGTGGCTTAAGGCAGATGATTACCTACTTAGAGAGCTTGAAGCTATGGTGGACGAGCCGATGGTCGTACCCGCTATTGAGGAGGTTGCTGAGCCAATAGCTGAGGAAGAGGAAGAGCATGTGATCGCTCCCGTAGTTGATATGGAGGAGGAGCAGATGGATGCTCCTATGATAGACTTAGAGGAGGACTTGGCCGTGCTGTTTGGAGATGATGACTTCGAGGATGATGCCTTCGATGGGTTTGACGAGGAGGAGGTATGGGAGGTAAATGAGGAGTGGATGATGGCTCCCACCACACCATCTTTGATGCTAGCGGTGCCCCCACCGAGTGTCTATGAGGTTGGAGGTCCACACACTGCGGCTGATGAGGGACCGTCCCTTCCTCACTCAGCCTCAGGATTTCCTGTACCTCCATCCGTAATTGAGGACTTGAGTACCCGTCTGGGTAACCTGGAGTACGGGCATGGGCAGCTGGTGCAGAAGGTTATCCAGGTGAGTAACACAGAGGTAGCGGCTGGTGTTACCATTGGGGAGATAGGCCCGAGGGTCTTTGTTGTTGAGGGACAAGTATAGGTGATAGCATCCCAGATGACTCATGTTGCAGACAGATGGGAGCAGGCTGGCGCTCAGGTTGAGCAGGGTCGTAGACCGGGCCAGAGAGATGAGACATTGTTGAGTTTGACTAGCGTGGCCAATTGGAAGAGATTGCAGGCAGAGGTGCATCAAAGAGACACGCAGATCCAACAACTGCAGACTACAATTACTGAGATGGGCAACAGAGAGAGCACATTGATGTAGTGCATCTTGGGGATGGATAGACGACTGGTAGAGCTGGAGAGAAGACCCCCAGGACCTCAGTAGTCCTATTAGTTGTTTATTTTGATTTTTGAATTTGGTTATGACCATTATATAGCCACTAAACTACTAGTGTCAGTTAGTGAGGTCATGCTGTCGGGTGTATTTTGGTTTTTGTAAACACCGCAACCATTTGGATCTGTATAGGATTTTGTAATTAGAAACTTTTAGATTCATTATGGTTGAGATGTATCGGTCTTAGAAACAGCATTTTATAACTTTTGGGGGATTTTGGTTGTACGTGTACTACCCCCAGTATTGTTATTATTATGGTTATGAGACTATGATTATCATTTGATTATGAGTTTGTATGATTGTGGATGTTGATGTTTTAAGTAGCCCTGTTAATAGATTGACTTAACCACGAGTGTGGAATGATTCCGATTGGTGGATCTTTCGCACGTGTATGATACTACCTTACATTATCCATGAGTGGGTATTATTTTGAAATTTGTTGTGACCGTTGACCAAACTGTATTTAATGACATTTAATGAATTAATGATTTTGAAACTGTGAATTGCAATAACGAATTTGTATGTTGAACAAATGTCGTTGCACGAATCATATTGATTAGGTTGTATAAATTGTTTGTGTAAACAATGGAAAAATATGTTTTCAAATTTCATAAACTGCCCATATTGTGTCAAATAAATCTTCCTTTATAAAAAAAATTATATAACATAATACATATGAATAAACTTTCTTTTTAAATAATAAGAATAAAAGGTGGTGATATCTTCTTTTTCTTCTTTTGAATTTTTTTTTTGATTTTTACTCTTTAAAAATTTTCTTGGAATTAATTTACGCATGTAACGTATGGAAAAGAAACGTTTTGACGAGGCGGATGACTGTCGTATGGTCCTCAATTATGCATAACCTGATCAACTATGCATAATTTAAGAAGAACCACGGTATGTCGGATAAATCGTCACCATTAAAACGCTTGATAATTGAGATAAATGTTTGGGTCAAGTTTTCGGAGAAAGAAAATATTTTTACCCTGCTACGGATACTTATGCAAGTAACCCTACTCCTATTGACTGCATAGAGAGAGTCTCATACGAGTCATTATGACCGAGTCGTCCTGAAGAGGAAATACCTACGGTATTATTCGAAACAAGTGTGTCTAGAAATGAGTAAAGTTTAGTTCGTAGTACTTAAGATTGGTGATTGTTTTGAAGACGAGTCAAGACCAAGTGTAGTCGGTGTGCTAGTAAGCAACGGTAGAATTGAGCTACCAAGGGTGTAAGCCTGATACCGACATTGAGAAGGAATCTTCTTGGAGATGTAAAGATTCCTAAGGTGGGTGGAAGCTGAGATGGTTAGTCCCGAGGTTGAAGGTGAGAAATGGAGAAGACTTCTCCTACATTGAATGTATGTTGGCTTTGATGTATCAACTGATAGCCGTGAAGAAGACTTCTTTCCCTGAGACGGAATGTAGTGGTAGTATAGTGGTAGTGTAGTTGTAAGTATATCGGGTGTCGTTGAGGGATTTGACTGAGACACTAAGCAACCCGCTTTGAGGTTAGTGGTCGTTACTTCTTGACGTAACGACTTTGTGTGCGTATGGAAGAGCGAAAAGATTAGAGACTCTAGCCGATTGGTGACGTCCGTTTCCATCCTGGAGGAACGATCGAAGTAACTAACGCCTTAAGTCGAACGGTATCAAAATAGGAATGTGTGTAGTCATCTCGACTTGATAAGTTGGGTCGTCTAGAAATTGAGGCGATGCGATAGGACCGAGTCGACTATGTTAGTTGCGATGCGTAAACGTTGAAATTTTTATTTTATTTTTCGTCGGATAAGCAACGAGCCCATGATGCTCACTTGTTTTCTTGATTGCTTTCAATTTGTCTTTCAAACAAAATATATAGTTTTTATAGCGAGGTTATTACGGCCGGATTATGTGATTTATGTGCTATGTGCTTTTGAATGGTAGTAAGCGCTTGTGTCGCTTTTGTCCTACCGTGATACGGCTTGGGACGTAAGTAAATGGGTATAGTTACCCAAAGGGGAAATGAAGATTGGTTTGAGAGGAATGTAAGCCTGGTAGACCATTGTCGGTTGTGGCTTGTTAAACCACAAGCATGACCATGGTTGGCTAAAACCTAACCGTGAATTAGTCGAGATCATTACCAAGAGGCTTGGCCATCCGGCAAGCCAGGAATAATAAGCAATCTAACCGGTTTGGTATGAACCCGCAAAATGAGCATGGCCATTGTTGAGGCTTCTTTATGAGTAAGCACGGATAATTATGCTAAAACTTATAGAAAGCAGGCATGACTATTGCGAAGCGATGATAAGCTAGATAGAAACATAGGGTTATTTTAAACCGACTACTAGGAGATTATGTGCTTAAATGAATATATGATTTTACATGTTAGCGTTGTGATGCGTTTGATGGAGTCGTAGGTACTTTAGAATGTTTCTCGCAAGCGATGGGCATTGTTAAATGAGACCGGGAGGGCGACATGGGTGTTTTGATTTTGGATAATGATATAAATATATATCGGTTTCGAATATTGACGTCTATCTTGATTATTAGTTAGCGACGTATGTTTTGATTTTGATTAGCGACAGAAGTTTCGTTCTTGGTTTTGACAAGCGAAGCGGGCTCAGTTTTTATTATTTTTATGATCACCAATTAAGTTTGGAACGATCATCCGTTTTAGAGATTTTCTCATTAGAACGATGTAGTAATTTATTTTAATCGAATCTATTTCACGACTTACGTTTCCTCTTATGATGAGCGCGACTATGGAAGTCAAAACAACGTGATTTGGTTTTGTCGAATATATTTTCGCAACACGTTTTGTCTCTTATGATAGGAGCTTAAACGATTGAATTTTTATTTTTATTTTGTTGGTGTAATTACCATTCGTGTTGATTGGCTTCTCATCCGAAAGGTCAAAGAGAGTAGAAATCGCATCTTTATTGGGTAAGAATGTGTGAAGTACAAGCAATGAAGAGAAATCATCATGCCACGGAAGAAATATAAGGTGCGTGGAATGTAACAATCCGAGTTTCACGACGCGTATGACGATCGCGAATTCGACGTCATAATTATTATTTTATAAATTCGTGTGAGCGAACGTCGACATTTAAATTTTTATTTGTCGTAAATAATTATTTTCGTATTTTATTACGAACAAAAATTTAAAATATTTATTTTTGACGTTTCGCGAGTCGACGTTTAACCGCGCGTTAGTTAATCGTTCTGAGCATCGTAAAATTTACGGCGCATCTCGTTATTATTTTGATTATCATAAATTATTATTTTGTGAACTTTGTCGTCTTCGTTCCTTGTCCTTGGCCAAAGCTCGCGTTTAAAGCTCGCGTTTAAAGCTCGCGTTTTATTTAAAGTGAGTACAAGTTCCCTTTAAAATTAAACTTTACACAAAGTTTTACAAGTAATAAAAAGAAAAAAATATATTAATTTTGCATGCCAAGACCACTAGACCGACGCCTAGGTCTCACCCACACAATCATTTCATTTGGTTTCCAAGGTTCATGAATACAAGTTACTTCCTATGTTGGATAAAAGGTTTATACACTCTCACACACAAAAGGTTAGCTTCAAAAAAATTAATTTTCTTTCTCTCTTTGTCTTGTGGTTCGGCCGAGTACCATCACCCACACACAATCACCATTTTTCCATTTTGATCTTAATAACACATTCAAGTATCACTCAAACAATGATATAAACCAAGAAAGAGCCAAGTGTTAATTGTTTTCTCCTTACCTCTTTTCTTTTTGGTTCGGTCAAGCAAGCCAAAGAAACACCTTTGGTGTTTTGATTTTTCTAGCTAATTAATATTGCTTAGATGGTCATAGCTTAATCATTCATGCAATAAAAATGGACATGCAATAAGATTTTGTGTGAGGTTGAATATTATTGAAGCAAGAGGGATTTTGGGTTTGGTTGGGGGTTCGAACCAAGGGAGAGACCACAAGGGTGTGAATTATTGATTTGTTATTGATTTGGTATGATTTGGTTTTTGTTTGGTTTGGTTTGGTTGGTTGTGGGCCACGGCTAAGACACAAGGAGGACGACACGAAACCTTTTTTTTCCGATCTTGCTTCGTATAGCATTGTGAGCACTCTTTTATGATTATTTCGTTTGTTTTGTTCGTTTGATTTGATTATGTTTGATTGCATGTGATGGAATCTATGAAAACTTGCGGCGTCTAGATATATTATGTTATTGATTATGAAGTGGGATTGATATTAATCTATAGGCCATATTAGATGTATTTTAGATGAGCTTTTGGGTCAGAAACGGATTTTGGCGTGTTTTGTAACGAGTATATTGTGAGCAGAAAACGGAACTTGTGTTTCGAGGCTCGAGATTTTATAAAATCTGATTTTTGGTTTTAAAATATGATAAAGCTTTCTTAGACGATCGTTTTGACATAAAATGGAGCTTCTAACTTCAAATAACGAAAAAGTTACAGCTAAAACGAGATATATATTTTGGTGTAAAAATTCAGCACATTGGGTTAATTACTAGTTGCTGTTAGGAAATTAAATGCTCGTTTTGAGCACTTTTGAATCCGTTTCGGCCTTCCGGCGAAACACGAAAGTTGCTCAGAATGATGTTTTACTTTGGCGCGAGGCTCGTTAGTTTTAAAATAGAGTAATAACGGGTCAAAACCCAAGGTCAAAGTCTGTGTTTTTATTAAAAATGTCAAGGTTCCTGCAGAAACTTGCAGGGGCATTTTGATCATTTTCTGTCGAGTTTTGGGTCTCGGCTAAAACTAAAAAGTTGTCAAGAATGTCGTTTTACATAAAATTTCTTTTTTGTCCGAGCCGTAAAAATGTTATATAGCGGGTCGTTTGGAGCGGGTCAGATTTAGTAACATATAAAATGTGTATAAAAAGTCAAATTCAACTAAAGTCTAGCGTTGACCTTCGAGAGTTAACGGGTTAATATTAACCTTGTCGGGTATAATAAAAATAACTAAACACTATTATTACTATGAGTAAAATATTTTAAACTAACCGTTATTATGAACGAAGTATAATCTAAATATAGCAACTTTTGAAATATTCGGATATAAAACCGATGATAGTAAATGATAATCAATTTGAAAGTCGAAAGTTCGACGAGATAAATAAATATAATTAGAAGACAAGACGTGCTAAAAAAGGTAACTTTTGAAAAATAGAAAGTTTTTTAAAATTGAAAGTTTTCGATTAAGCGATGTATAATATAAATAAAAAGAATAATCGTACCTAATATTGTGGGGTTCTAAGATCTAAGGCGCAAGTAGATTTCTCATCATATGTATTAGGTACGATTAGGTATGAATCCTAAATTGAATAGCGAGCGCCCTATAACAGACATTTTGTAGTTAGTAATGGGAGAAGGGGCATACTTCTCGGACATTATTTCATCCTTCGGGATGAATGTGTTAAGTGTCGGTACACGGGCTCATTAGTTGGAATATATTATTTATACATAACTTGGCTTGTTAGCAATGTTATATGTTTTGTTGAACCAAATATGCGTTCTAATTGTTTGTAAGTAAACTCTATGAATTCACTCAACGTTTTGTTGATGTTTTTAAGCATGTATCCCAGGTTAATTGCTGTTCATGGCTAGATGGGATGGAACGCGGATATCAAGGACGGTGTTTTGGTGAAGTAGTGTCATAAACTAAATTAATGTTTTAGAAATCAAGTGGTGTTGAGACTTTTAGAAATAAATTTCTACATTGGCATTGGGACCTATATAACTCTGATCTTTCTAATAAATAAAATTTGTGTTTTATAAACGTATCAGTTAACGTTTACTAGGACTCGTGTGCACGTATTATGAAGTAGCACCCAAAATGTTGTATTCTGCTTCGTATCGTAGTTTGGGGGTGTTACATAAAATATGTCGTTTGTAATCAAAATCCATTCACACATAAAGGATTTCTTCAAAAACATCTTTTAAAAATCATCAATTTTGAAAAATTCAAGTGTGCAAAATTGCAAGAAGTAACAATATCTTGAATAAGTTTTTTAATTAGACATTTATTCGAGGGGGAGTTATGAAATTCTTAATTTAAAATAATCTTCTCAAAAGAATGTTCAAAACAGCAAAATTAACTCTCTTTTGATTAGTTCTTTAATTAGATATCTTATTGAGGGGGAGTTATAAATTTTTCAGTCAAATCATCATCTGAAAATAAAAATTGTGTTCTCAAAAAGCAAAAATAATTTCGTTTCGAACAAATTTTTCTCAAAAAAAAAGAAATTTCAAAAAGTGGATAATTGTTCGAGGGGAAGTTATAAATTTTTGGTCAAAAGCGGGAACTTAACTGCAAAATAGTTAAAAAAGGATTGATATAAAAAGTGGTCTAACTCCAAGAGGGAGTTATGAAATTTTTTTTGGATAATAAAAGTTTACAAAAGTAACTACAAGGGCTAAAAGTGCAAAATGCAAAAGGATAAGTTTTGTATGGGTTAATTAATGATTACGAAAGAAAGAAGAGGGGCTGAAAATGTAAAGTTCAAAAAGATACTTTCGTATGGATCAAAAGGGCTTACGTAAGTAACTTGAGGGAGTGAAAATGCCAAAATTGCAAACTCATTTTCGGAAGTATTAAAGTAACAATTTTCATGCGTAACCTCATCACTTTCGTAAAACACACAAAAAGTTTTCGTAAATCCTCTACACATATTGAGCTTTCTTAACTTAGAAAATACGATCTAAATCGTTTCAGTGATTCTTTGTGATAGAAAAACGTAAGAAAATGTGACTTGTTCATTTTATTTGTGCTTAATTGTTATTATTGATTGATAAAATAAGTTTCGTATAAATCTAAGGTTTCGTAAATATGAAAAGTGATTGAAACTTAAAATTGATTGAGGCAAAACATTAATATATGTCTTGAAACATGATTGGAATGACTTAATCACTGAAAATATCATTTGAGGACTCAGATCATTAGGTTCCGTAACCTTGATAGGTTTCGTAAATTTGAGATTTTTCTTTCAGACAAAAGAAAAGTCTTAAACTGTTGAAAAATGATAAATAAGCTGGAAAACAAGACAAATTCTTTAAGATTATCATTTTTTCAGTTAATAATTATGTTTACGAAAGTAATTTTTCAAGTTACGATTTCGTAAGGGCTTATCAAACAGTTTCGTAAACAGTAATGGGCCAAATGGGTTGGTTTCATAAATGATATTTGGGCTTAATAAATGGGTTTCGTAAGGCGAAATGGACCTTTTAGCTTAGGTTTCGGAAAAGAATATTAATGGGCTAAATTTTTTACGGATACTCAAATGGGCTTAATCGTTAAATAAAATGGCATCTTACGAAAAACAAATGATAAATTTTGTTATAAAATCATATCTTTATATTGATGAATGGAACAAATGGTGAAGATTGTGTCCGGTTTCGACCGTTTCCTGAAATTAACAAGATGAGGATTTGAGCAATCTACTGACCATCCAAATATCGTATATAAGATATGTTTTCTATAACTAAATTTTTCATTCAAAGTGATCAATGATTCAAAAATATGAAAAGGAAAATACAAAATGATGCTTCAATTGTCTGTGATCATAAGTTTCTCATGTAACAACAAAGGGAAATGTTCAAAGTTTTGAAAAGATTGTTTCAAAAACAAGTTCAAAATGGTTTATGACTATCTATTGTACTCAGCTGGGTAAATGGTCTAAGTCATGTCCGGTTTTGGCCGTTTTCTGCTATGAACAAAATGAGGAGTGAGTGACTTAGTGACCATCCAATTGTTGTTACATTAGTGTGGTTGTATAATCATAGTTTTCAAACATCTTTAGAAAACTTGTGATTTTGAAAATGTTGTCTCAATTTCTATTCAAAAGCTATGATTTTGTGTCAGAAAGTGGTACTCTTTTACTAAACAAGTTCTTATGAGAATATAAAGTTATACTCTTGGATTTATTAAAATGGTTGTCACAAACTTATGTTTTGCCAAATTGGTATTTTTAAAAATCAGAGTATATCTTTATTATTCTTGAAAGAGTATCATTTCGTAAATGCTTTTTGGAGAGGAAATTCAAAATAGAAAGAGAGATGAAATCCATACGCGAAAAAACAAATCAAGTATGCTCGAAAAAGAAATGACAGAGCATACAAAATGAGATTAAAACAAAAAGACGAATAAAGCGTATGAGATGTGCCCGAAAAAGCAAGAATTGACACATGAGAAAGAAAATGATTAGAATATGCTCAAAAAGAATTGCCAGAGCATATAAAAACAGACAGAGTGGAAAGAGACAAAAATATTATATAAATGTGTATTACATAAACTTTATCTCATTTCACTAATCACTTAATGTCATTATACTAATTCCACATAGCTTAACAAGTAATTCCAGCTACTCAGCTTATCCCAAGATACCATACCATTGGGAGATGCAACAATTATGCGGTGCTTCAGAGTATTCCATGTTCTCCTAAATGCAAGATCATTGAGAAAATCTTACTTGATCAACCATTGAGTTGTGCTCTAACTGCTACTGTTGATGTCCTTGTTGTGTATCTACAACAATTTTGAAGGATAGTTAGCAAAGTGCCTAATACTGAAGACATGATTAAGTTCATGCTGGATACTGAGGAATTTACCTACACAGAGGATATGTTTCGAGTCAGTCTTCATTTGCCAGTGGAAACTCTTGAAAATCTATTTGTCTCATCGGTCAACATTCAGACTATTGAAGGTTTCATGAACAGGGTTGGCTATCAAGGTGTGGTTGATAAAGTGAGCGCCTTATATACGAAGAATCTAGCTCAACCATGGCAAACAATGTCAAGGTGTTCAACCGCTGCTTAACAACAAGAACATCTAGACACGATCAGACAAAGATCAACATTCTTTAATTATTTCATGATGTGATCAACCGAACAAATGTTGATTATGCTGCTCTTCTATGGTGGGATTTCATGAACAATATGTTTCAGAAGAAGGAAGCCATCCAATATCCTCGATTAATCAAGCTCATAATTGTTGATTTGATGAAGAAATTCCCAAACATTCCTCAAAGGATTGATGAGGATTATCATTCCATCAAGGATGATATTCCATTGGTAAGTATGTATACTACTGGGAATGTTCTTGTACAAGGGATGCTGATTCCGAATGAATTCCCGACTGAGGAAATCTGTGCTACTGATGATTTTAAGGAGTATGAGACGGTGTTTGTTAGAGTAGATGTTCCAATGAATCAACCACAACTGGTTGTTTCTACCCAAGTAACACATAGGCCTACACCTAGAGCCCATAGGATACCTACCGTTTCTACTGCTAGTCCTCAAGGAAAGAAAAGGAAGCAAATTGTTGGAGAATCAAGTTCACCACATAAATCGTTAAAAATAACCATTAGAGAAAAGTAGGTGGTTAAATGTGAAAAAGATGATGATGACTCCGATGATAGGTTAGAGCCTGGGAGTCATAAGGAGAATACAGAACATGTTGATGTTGATGATGACGAAGAAAGGGTAGATGAGAAGAAAGATGATGAAATGGGTAGTTTGGAGACTAGGACTGAGGAGATGCAGACATCAATTCCTACAACACCTAGATCCCTTAGGACAATCTTATCTTCGGATAAGAATATTACTCAGGAATTGATGGATACTGTATCACTCCCAACCGCAACTACATATAAGAATCCACACTCCAAACGACGTATTTCCAGTAAGTACAATCATCTTCCAGGTGCGCTTCGCAGAATGTGCAGACGTTGATTCAGAACATGGAACGAAAGTGCATAACAACTAAATATTTCTGGAAGACTCACAAGAAAGTTCATCAAGTCCTTCATGAAATTGTACCACAAATCACTGAAAGAGCTACATATGACTTGATTGAAAACAACTTAAAGCCATCTATTACTGCAACTATTATTGAAGATCGTGATGCTTTTCATTCACAAGTACCTGATCTTGTTTCTCAAGAATTTAATGCACAAGCACCAAAGATCATAGAAGAACTTTTCAAAAATTACCTACAAAGTAATTTTTTTCAAGTCTATCCTACCAAAACCACATCAACCAAAATAACTTCATTAGCTGATCTTTAACAACAACTGTATTTAAAGATGAAAAGAAGTCTTCAAGATCAAGCTAATGATCCAGTATTGTGGGAGGTACTGAAACGTAAATTTGAAAAGTCTTTCGTCTCTAATACTTCTTACAGTGATGATGATATTCACTAACAAAGACATGATGAACATCAAGAGGATGATGCTCCTCCTAAGGGGGATAAAAGAGTGAAAAGACATAAGGCATCGAAAAGTTCAAAGTCTGCAAGGGGTTCTTCATCTAAGCATTCAGCTAAAGATTCCACAACTTATGTTGTTAGCCTCCAAATATTGAGTCGAACAAGGAAGGTCGGTCACTCAATGAGGAAGCTTCGGTCTTTATTTAATTCTATGTTGTAATAGGCTAGAAAGGGTAAATGGGCTCGTCTATGTAATCTAATCGGTCACGTGTTATGGGCTAAAGCCCAAGTAATCCCAAGTAATCCCGAGCCCGGCCTATAGAAAGCCTATAGGCATGTAAGCCTCATAGTGTAAGTATAAATACTCCTCTCCAAGTGTGGAGAGGGTGTTGGTTCCATTTATATTTTCTCACAAGTTTAATCAACCACTCTTTCCTCTCTCTCTAACCTCTCTCTAAAATTTTCATCCTTTTTCTCTTATCTTATTTTCTTGGTATTCATGGTGAAGTGAAAGTAGTTTTCGGGTTACCGACATTTGGTATCACTCGCCACAGGTGGGTTTAGTGTTTTTCTTGTGACAACTTATTTTGAGCTTATTGGATTCGGCTTCTCTATAGCTTAGTATTTTAGATTTTGTTCCGTAAGCTTATTTTCTAAAGTCATTTTATTTCATATTTAAAGACTTACAAAAAATCAAACTTTGTCGTCAATCAGGTTCATTTTTTTTCACAAAAGTTGGGCTTACTATTCAAAATCTGATTTTAGGCTTATACTGCTCACGTAATTGTTGAACAATCACTAATGTGTTTGCGACATAATTGTTTTTCTTAAAAACAATCACTAGTTTTCTCATCTCTATTTTTGTAGCTTAGTCACTTAGTCTTAAGTTTTCTTTCTTAAAGGTCAACAGTTTCTTTGCTTTTTTAGTTTAAGATTATTTTTTTAAGAAAAGGTCTCGGCTTATCCAATCTATTTTTTTGGTTTCTTTAGGTTCAAACGTATAGCTCATTTGTTAAACTAATTTCCTGGCTTGTTTGGTAACTTTTATAGCTTACTTAGGTGTCGGCTTATTCAGTTTCTTTAAGAGTTTTTGAGCTTATAAACACAAAATGTTTTAAACGCTTAAAAGCTTATTGTCGAGCTTATTTAAAGCTTATTTTGGGTGGCTTATTGCTTTTATGGTCCAAACCGTTTGAAAAACAAAGCAGACAAGATCCATCGTTTTAGCTTCACAAGGACGTTGGCTGTTTTTGGAGTTTGGCATAAAGACAATACAAGGACGTTAGTACGTTTTGGCTATTTGTGAAGGACTGAACAACCAAGGTTTGTGTGCAAACCGAACTAATCAAACGCTTGAGAAACCGATCTACTCATCATGTTTTGAGAACCGAACTAATGCACCAAACTAATGCACTGAACTAACAAGCTAGTAGGAACCAAACAAGTAACAAGCTCATGGGAACTGAACAAGTAACAAGCTGGTAGGAACCGAACAATTGACAAGCTAGCAGGAACCGATCTACTTATTTAAGTAATTTTTTGGTTTTTTGGTTTCGAGTGTCGTTTAACTACGGGACTTCTTTCATATACCATTGAGATTGTGAACTCGTTTCGATCATCGTGGTATATTTACATGTTACCGACGATCACCGTACAAACTCGCAAGAACTAAAATAAAATCGTTTCATTTCTTATAAATTTTAAACGTAGATGAAGATAGAAAAAAGAGGGAACATGTTTTTTATTTATTATAATTTGAATTTTACACTTTTGGCCCTTAACTTCTCAACAGTTTTCATTTTTAACCTTTAGGTTTTAAATAGTTTACTATTAACCTTTTTCTTTAAAGCAAGGTTAATTAGAACCTTTTACTTTTAAACTTTTTCACTTTTTCACTTTTAAACTTTTAATTTTTGTTACTTTTTTTAGTTTTACATTTTAGTTTTCAAATTTTTTACTTTTAGCCCTTTCGTTGTAAAAATTTCATCGTTAGTCATTTTAAGCTTATTAATCGTTACAAAAGCTCACGTACTTCAATTTCAACAACGATTTCAACAACAATTAATCATTGTTTTACGGTTTCTTCTTGATTTTGTAAAATCTCGCAAAAGATTCCATTTATTTTCTCGGTTTAAATCATAGATTTGTAAAATCCCGTGAACGTTAATTGATTTCAATCCACAACAACAATCACTTTACCTACTTAAGATCCTACAAAACATTTTCATTTCACAATTCACGTTACAATGGAAATGAATGATACTTTATCTTCGTGTTCGGATTTAGATGAACAAGAGATACAACGACTGCAAAAGCAAGCAAAGATTTTAAAAGAAAACTCCTTGAGCAAATTGAATGCACTCCAAACAACAATTCAACATCTCTTAAATTCCAACTACTCAATGTACTACAAGTTTAGAGATGTTTTTCACCGACTCTTTGAGGAAGACGAAAGAACTTTCAAGTCTATGTTATCTTGAAACATGCAGAATTTAGAAAGGCAACTCGACAAAGAAACACTTCACGAGACGGATTCCAATTCCGATCTACGTGTGATCAAAGTGCAGTTTGACCAGTTCATACATTCAAAAGTGTTAGAGCCTTCCAATTATAATTCATATAATTTGGAAACACGACAAGACTTCAAACACTACACTCAAATGGAACCTCAAACCTTTAAGGAAGCAATAATTCAAAACATAGACTCCATTGAGCAATGTATTGTTGAAAGATCATGTCATGAACAAGAGCTTCAGAATAGGTTGAAAAGGTTAAATGAAAGAAAGTTGTAGATTCAAGAGTGCAAGATTCAAGAGGTTAAAGCATCAAATGCTTGTTCGGGAGACACAAACAGCAGCAGGATTGTATTTGACAAAGGGAATGATCAAAGTTTAGAGAATCATAGCAACACATCTGGAGATGAAATCAGTAGGTCAAGGAATGAATGCAATGACAAAAGCATTTATGGGGATGATACGGACATCAGACCTCCCTATGACACAGAACCAATGGTTGAGGTACCATATACTGTTGAATATAATGTGTTTGCTGTTGACACACAACATTATGAGCAACCTGAATGCATTATTAACACATGTGTAGGGGAAAAGGTTGATAG
>BQNB010094371.1:0-26136 GCA_026074375.1 Tanacetum coccineum | reverse complement strand
ACTGCTTGAGATGACTATGTAAACATGTCACCAAACTGCAAATATTCACTGATGACTGACCGTAGCTCTTAATTAACTTTCAAAAAATCCAAATCTGTGCAATTGTTGAATAGAACGTGACAAAGAAGGTATTAGAGACCTATCAGTTATTACTTACTTTGAATGGAGACATATAGCATTGTGCATGCTCTGTACCGACTTGGTACCACTGCATTAATAATGCATGTATCTCCTATTATTCGACTTTTGATGGTCAAGTTGGTCATAATTTTGAACTGCGAATGAAATTTGAGAGAATTTAGATAATGCATGTATCTCCTATTATTCGACTTTTGATGGTCAAGTTGGTCATAATTTTGAACTGCGAATGAAATTTGAGAGAATTTAGATAATGCATGTATCTCCTATTATTCGACTTTTGATGGTCAAGTTGGTCATGATTTTGAACTGCGAATGAAATTTGAGAGAATTTAGATACGTTTGCTGATGTTTCCCAGCTGATCTGAGTAAGCACACTGATATGTGTAAGAAAGGTGGTGAAACCTTACCAGTTTGTCTAATATTATAATTGATTTTTGCACTCTTCATCTTTCAAATAAAGATTTATTTCAACAAGACTGTTTCTCCAGATTTTTTATTGGAATGTCTAGCACATCTCTGATGAGTATCTAGTTGATAAAGGAACCCAGTTTTAATTTACTTAACTAGAGGGATCCACAGTTAGCATAATCTCGAGTCTTTACTGATTTCTTATCAATTTGTTAGTTAATACCCATCTCTTATTGTAAAGTTCTTTTTATTAAAACTAATCATTTTGTTCAAATTATCATCTAGGAGTTGTAGTCTATGTCTCATAAATCCAGAACCATATAGCCCAAGTGGACTGTGTTTATGTATTTCCCAGAGTTCAATGCAACAATTCATGTAGGATGGTGCTATATGCATATATCTAAGTTTCAAAATGCATATGTAGAATGTCTGTATGTTTTCAGTTAAAAAAGTATTGAGAGATGGAAATGTATCATATGATCTGTTTATGCTCACAAGTAAGAATCTCGTTTGGATCTTTATGTTGCTCTAAAACTGGTTTTGAAGTTCGAACTCTCCTACGCTATTGTTAAAGATCGTAGCCATTGGATCTTCTGCTTAGCTTTAACATTTGCTTTGAAGTTGAGCCTGTATGGAACATGCTTAGTGAGCCATGTTTTTTCATAAGATGTTGCCAACATGTAGCTTATTGGTCGCCTATATATTGCATGTTCCCTGATATCCGTTGTCCGAACATGTACTGCAATGCATTTATTTGAACAACTTCTGAAGTTACTATATTTACTGGATGACAATGAGATTGCTGTAAACGATTTCTTGTTGAAATATCTGTAGGAAACCTGGAACAGTAAGTAGGTTTTGGGGTCTGTCCCGCCAGACTAAGAGAACATGCTGGGGGGAGTCCTGCCTTTAGGTGCAAACGATTTTTTATGATCAATAAAGTTAGCGGAGGTACCACCCTCTTTTTGTAGTAATTAGGTTTATAGTGATGAATGGGGCCTTTCATTTCTTGTTTTAATTAAACGCACCTGTTTTTCCTACTAGTTGGATCTTTAGCAACTTGCAACTTGCAAGTGCCTTGAACTCATAAGACTTTCTTAGTTCTTCTCTCCCCGTCTCAAACTCTCTTCTTTATGAACAATTAGAATCCTTAACCTCTTTGGAACTCTATTCAGTACAATATGGTCTCATCGTCTTACTGTTATCGAAGGCTAGGTTTAGTAGCTTTTTAATAAAAGTTATAAATTTTGTTTCCATATAACTTGTTTATTTATTTTTTTAACTTTTTACTTATTTAGTCTTGTAGATATAATAGTAATGGGTGGTCGGGTTTGCTCATAGACGTACATATGCTAATCTTTTTGAGTGCATAGTTTTAGTCATTTACTTTAAAACGGTTTTGGCTCATGAAGATATTTTAATTTGGATTGTGTCTCACTCTGCAACTTCGATATATTTTCAGGATTTTACAACGGAACAAGACAGTGTGATACCTGCTAATGGATGGAAGGCCTACTATGCAACAACAAGAGCAATTGTGAATATCAATCAACATTTTTTTGACATCATCAGAGAAAGATCTCTTCCAGATATGGGTCGGCTTTGGCTTAATGCAGACTACGTTAAATGTTTTCATGCCTCTGGGGAAATTTTTTCTGGGTGAGTTTATCATCACTCTTTACTTCAGTTTGATTGTTTATATTTTTAAATTTAATTATACACTTTTTCAGTTCTAGTTCCATTATAAGTTTGCATCAGCTGGTATCCAAATTTTATATTAAGGGGTGGGGTTATATGTTTATAGCATCATTCAATAATAAGTGTTTTGGAATACAGGTATAGCGGGGTTTTAAGGAGCTGGCAGCTGGCTTTAAATTGGGAGCCAGGTGTTGATTTTCAAGTTCGAGATGTAAGGTCGCGGGTACTGCCGGGTGTGGCTTGGGTGACAATGAGAGCCTATGTTGGGATGGAGCACAACAACAACCACCCTATGAGCATAACGAATGTGTTTGAGCTTCACAATGGTCAGTGGTTCATGGTCCATCATCATAGCTCTGTGATGCTTGCGGATGGTGAAGTTGCTGATCAGCCAGCTATGCTGGGATGACAACTGAGAACCAAAGGCTTCTTTTTTATTATGAGTTTAGGTGATACCTTTTTAAGAAAAGCGAAAAAAGGAAAATGGTACAGATCTTTTTTAGTAGGATTGCGGGGTTCTTGAATGGATGGATATATGTTGGTTTTATTTTGGAATTTGGATATGATTATCATATATCAATTTCTCTTTTTGCTATCGCAGTCAATCTTGTTTTTGACTGGCATCCCATTCCAAATGTGCACCGATGGTTTGTTTATATTATACTACCTGAGGTTGTATTTGATTTAGTATCTCAGTCAAATAGGTGAAATCAACAAAGGTTGAAAGGTATCGAAATGAATCAAAAGTTGTGCAATGTGTACTTTTAGCATGACATTTCGGCACTTCCAGTAGAGCAATCATTGTTCTGCGATGTCAAGCAAATGCCATTGCTTATGAAAATAGTTCAGGGTTGTTTGGTACTGCTTATTATTACCAACGCGGTGTTTGGGTGAATGAACTTGTCATCCATTTGTGATTTGTACTTTTAAGGTTTCCAGACCGTTATGATAAGTTGTTTTTAGCAGCTTATATGAGCGGTGAATAAGCAAATACAAAAATTATCTACTGAATGGTAATTTTGATTACACAATAAGTTGATAGTTTTTCTAATGCAAATAAGCATATACTCCACTTTTTAAATAAGCTTATCTTTAAAATCTATAAATAACTTGAACATTTTTTTTAGAATAATGACATTCAATAAGTAGTTTGAGAAACAGTTAAAATAAGCTATCCAAAAGCAGATAACGGTTTTTCAAATAATCAATCCAAACACCATAAGTAAATCACTTCTCAGCCTCACATCAAATATCTCATCCTCCCTAACATTTTCTCCGGGGGAAATGGCATCTACAACCATTTTCTCTGGGCCAATATACCACAATCAATACCAAGTTTCTTCCATCAAGTCGCAGCAGCCGAAATACCCGGTCTTCGTCCTCCGAGCTTCCTCGTCACCTTCCAGTGTGGAGAAACAAGAAGATGAAGAAAGCAGCAGCTCTTCTACTACTTCTGCTGAGCCTCGACCAATCAGTTCGATACCTTTCGGGTACTTTTAAAGTTGATATATCTTAGCTTAAACCGATAGTTGTTGAAATTGTCTAACTTGCAAACAATGTAAGAGGGTTTGGTATTGCTTATAAGTAGAAGCAGATAAGCTTAATGCTTATTTTTTCTTATTCTGTGTAAAAAAAATGTATATAAATAATCACACCTTAAGATAAGCAGCTCCCAGCCTTCCAACTTGCTTATTGAAAACTGCTTATCTTTCTTCAATTCGATATTCAAATTGCTTATCTCAAGCAGCTAAGCTATTAAGCACAAAATATAAGCTATATCTCAAAGACCCTCAAAATATATGGTAATTGGTGTTGAATGTAGGGGTTGTCAAGCATGTGGGAAATCAGAGGTAGAGAGGGGATGTAACGGAGAAGGAAGGATGCAAGGTGGTATTGCAACTGTACCGGGCTTCGGTTGGTGGCCTATCAAAGCTTACAGACCTTGTCCCTCTTTTGTTGCCACTGGTGGTCGTTACCGCCGACAAGGCCAGAGCATGGATGAGGTTGCTGGCTTTGGGTCTGTGCCTAGAATTGGACCTGTCACCGCCACCAGCGCTGCTACCCCTGCTGCTAGTGAAACTCAGTCAAGGTAGCCCATAAATTTGCTTTTTTATAAAAGGTTATGTTATGTAGAATGATCAGAACCGGATAATTAGCTAAAACGGACATCAACATAGCGCGATATACTGATGTCGAAGAATTCAGATGCGACAGTCAGTTGACTAAAACAGACAACAAGAGACGCTATTTGGATATGCTCGTGATGTTTGAATGATTTGTAATTCTACTAAAATAACGAGTTGTTTGAGTGTTTGACAACATAATAATCTCAGTTCCAAAACACAGTGTCAAACACCCTGTTAAAATAGTTGAATACAAGTTGTTGAAAGGATCAAAATCAGATTTGAAGTTTAAAGTGATGAGTTTGTATTCAGAAGTCAAAGTGCGTGCAGCTTGTTTAAGTAATGACATCCTTATATTTCTTGCAGCGAGAAGAAGCAAGGTCCTAGGAAGTTTAAGAGATAGTGATATCTTTATACAAGCTGATCTCAGTGGTTTATGATTTCGGTTGCAGATAGTTAATGTGACCCGCTCCCAACTGAAAATTTCAGATGGCAATCCAAAATGGGTTAATCCATGCTTGTAATATTTGTTACCATTGGGTTGTATTTTTTGCAAATACCCGTATGAAGATTATGTAATTTTCTACCTTTTTGGTGGCGTTAACACTGGTTTATACAGTTTTTATATATGCACAACTGCACATTTCTAGCATTTTTTTTGGATTATGCAGCGTGATGTGTATTTTAGCGTCAAATCTGTTGTTATCATCACTAGATGTTGGTAAAGTTAATTGTTGGCATCGTAACACCGTTTTCCGGTGCTATCCACTCAAGTCAACATAACATAAAAAGTACCATTGAATTGCATTTTACCCGCACTCATAACACGAAGATTAGACCCACTTAAACGCATCAAACCCCACATATACACACTGAAAACACACAATCTCGACATCATTGGGGCGACCTTGATCCCTTCATGGCAGAACACCGTGTCATCGTGACGTTGAGCCTATGACTTTGTGAATCTATGGTACCATTGCTCTTAATATCCCACTCACATGTATTTTCCTTTTTGCTATATAAACCAGGTCTAAACTATTGAGATGTTATACTTCTTTTATTTATAATCTTTTGTTTATCTTTTTTTCTGAACCAATCACACGTTTTTTAGTTGCTAGTTTCATTTCTTTCATTTTAGAGGTCACGGTGCAGTAAAATACATGTTATAGGGCGGCTTTTGGTGCCTATAACGGTTCCATTGTTGCACCTCCCATTTGCGTAAAAGGGTATTAGCCAAATAACGGAAGTTGATATGTTAACTGTGTGTGTTTTTAAAGATGTAATCAGGTAAAATCTGATGTGGCGGCGCGTGCTACAACTCATTGTGACTAGCGCTCCTAGACTATGTGTAATGGCCACGCGTGAAGGTGAGGTGAATGTACCTTTCACTCGTGAACACCATTACGGAAGGTAAGTTTGGCGCACGAATGTGAGGTTTTTGGGTTGGTTAGTTGGTGCACACGAAAACAAGATAAATTGAATGTATTTAATATTTATTATGGGACTTGCTAATGAGTGGGCACTAGGCATTTTTTAAACTATAAATATATGCATTTAACGTGTTATTAATACACTCAAATTTCTTTTTTCAATAAAAAATACATTTAATTGAACATTAAATAAAGAGTAAACTACACCGTTCGTCCTTGTGGTTTGCGTTGACCGTAACCTATAGTCCTTTGACTAAAAAATTGCACCGTTCAACCTTAAGTGGGAAACGTTTTCTGTCGTTGGTCCCTCTCACTAACGACTCTTACTAACTCTCGTTAAGTCAACAAAGCAAAAGGTATTTTGTCTTTTTACCTCTATGCATGAGGTTAAAATCGTCATTTTAGCATTTTGACCCATCGCTACGAATTAAGCAAAATTTAATACTCCTAGTGGGTCCCACCACTGCCAATCGAACTATCTTGTTTAATCATCATGTTCCACACACCATCGTCCACCACTTTCACCACCATTTCTTCACTCGCACCACCCCGACACCTCAAGCTTCATAAACAACAACATCCTTATTTTTTTTTAAATCAAATACACAATCATTTTTACAAAACCATGTAGATAAACGATTTTAACAAAATTATTTAACTCATTCTCTATTATTAACATCTAATAAATTTTAATCAACCAAATATTGTATAAAAGAAATTCAATCAATACACATTATTGAACACCAAATAAGAAAAAGAAAGAAGAATGACAAATCTGAACAAAAATATTCTTAAGATCGCACAAAAAAAAATTACTTGTTAAAATGGATTAGTGTATCAAAACTAAAAACCCATTTCAATCAAAGAAGATGTGAATCTTTTAGCTAATATAACCTCGAATCTATATAACCTTCAACAAAATCATTTCTTTCCCAATCTATAAACCGTTAGAAATAGGGGGGGTGTGTGTGTGATAATCATGGATATCTTCTAGAATCATGTAAAAGTCCACTTTCCGTATAAAGTATTTCGACCCTACCAAATGTCTGGGTTGCACGAAATCTCTATCGGGATAAGACTAAAAGAGAAACACTTTGTGTTCTAGGCACAAGATCACAAAGCAAGAAGATTAGAGGAATTGTATGTGTTTTTTCATCTATATGTTCTGAAACCAATACTTCCTATATATATGTATATATATCATAGGAAGTTAGGAAGTTATGGACGGTTAATAGTTGATGACGTATAGTCCAACCTCGGATCATGAACCCGACCCACGAATAGTACTTATACCCAGGCCCATGATGAATTTAACTAACTTCATGTCTAGATAGTTTTCATATTAACTCAACGAGTGTGCACTCCACACTTTCCTAACTCGTTTTCGAGCCGAACATAAAACTACATTGGTCTTTAGTAAATCACTATTACTTAAATGGCCGTCGATGATACTAAAATCACCAACAAATCCCCCCCCCATTTTAGTGTAATCTTTGATTTACTAAAACCTATATAAAGATATATATAAGCATGTTAAAACAAACATAACGAAACAAATAAATGCATAAATGAAAATGTCTTGCGATTGAATTTTCATCTTAGTATAATACACATTCCAAATATTCGAAAATCGGGGTGTCGTAACGATTGAACCCGTCAATCCATTTGAATACCTGAAGATACTATACACATTCGTTTCTACAACACTCTAAAGTTCATTTACTTGACACTTTACAAGCCATGTGTCCCAATCCATTAATGAACATATAGGAAGCCAAGTCCAAGCTTCTTGAAGCGGCAAAACTTCATGTTCACATAGGTGGTTTCTTTTAGTCATGCCCTGCTTGCACTTTTTTAAAAGAACCATTAAGAAGTTAACTTCAACCTAACATCACTTGCAGGTCTGAACACATACCTCGGGAAGATAAATACACGTGTTCCAATCTCTAAATGTGAGCTTTCCACATTGAATTCAGCTTCTAACGTTGTATTAGAAGGGAATTGGGTATCTCATAGATAGTAGATTTATATGGACTTTAATCCCATCCCTATCACTGACTTATTCACTAAGTCCCTAGCGAGACCCTTCGTCAAGTGGTCTGCTAAGTTCTTTTGCGATCGAACAAACTCAATAGAAATCACACCATTCATGATTAACTCTCTAATCATACTATGTCTAACACCTAAGTGTCTAGACTTCCCATTATATATCTGACTATAAGCCTTAGCCATTGTGGGAGCACTATCACATCGGATAGATATTGGTGCTATTGGTTTCGGCCATATTGGAATCTCATGTATCAAGTTTCTTAGCCATTCTGCTTCTTTACCAGCAGCAGCCAATGCTACAAACTCAGATTCCATAGTAGAACCAGTGATGCATGTTTGCTTCTTGGAAGCCCATGAAATGGCACCTCCCCGAGGCAGGAATACCCATCCACTCGTAGAAGATGAATCTTTAACATGATTTATCCAGCTTGCATCTGAATAACCTTCTAACACCGAAGGATATCCCATATACGATAAACCATAATTTATAGATACTTTCAAGTACTTGAACACCCTTATTATTGCTTGCAATGCTGTCTACTAGGATTACTAGTAAGTCTGCTCAATCTACCAACTGCATAAGCAATAACAGGTCTAGTGCTAGTCATAGCATACATCAAACATCCAATAACTCTAGAATATTTGAGCTGATCCACAGGTTAGCCTATATTTGGCTTAAGCTTTTCTGTCAGATCCATGGGAGTTCTCACCGGAGAAAAATCTTCACGATTGAATTTCTTAAGTATTATATCAATATAATAAGATTGTGTAATTACAATCCCTTTATTTTCACGTTTAATCTTAATACCAAGAATAACATCTGCTTCTCCTATATCTTTCATTGAGAACTTCAATGACAAAAATTTCTTAGTTTTATCAACTTGATTTTGGTCAGTTCCAAAAATCAACATGTCATCAACATATAGACAAATTATGACACCTTTACTGGAGCTAACAAATTTGCTATGTACACACTTGTCAGATTGGTTTAAAAGAAAACCACTTGACAACACAACCTCATCAAACTTTTGATGCCACTACTTAGGTGCTTTTTCAGCCCATACAATGACTTGACTAGCTTACACACCTTATGCTCATTGCCCAACATAACAAATCCTTCTGATTGCTTCATATACACTTCTTCATCTAAATCACCATTTAAAAATGCTATTTTGACATCCATTTGATGGATCACTAGATTGTGTATAGCAGCTAAAGCTAACAACAATCTAATAGTAGTGAAACAAGTAACTGGTGCATAAGTATCGAAGTAATCAATCCCTTCCTTTTGTCTAAAGCCTTGGATTACCAATCGAGCTTTAAACTTGTCAAATGTTCCATCGACTTTGCAACCTAAAGGTTTGCCACCAGGGGGTAAATCAGATAGAACCCATGTATTATTTTCCATAATAGAACCAATCTCATCGTCAATTGCTTCTTTCCAAAAAGCAAAATCTCGAGATTGCATAGATTCATGTTCTAGGATCCTCCTCAATACTATAACAGTAAGAGTATTGTGATCCAACTTGATCTCTTGATCCCTCAACTAAGTATAGCTGAAAATCAGAACCATATGATTTAGCTTTTCGAACTCTTTTACTTTTATGAGGTTCAAGAATCTCACTTGGTACATCATCAGAATGATCATCCCTTTGAGATTCATCCGAATTTGGTATAATATCTTTTGGTCTACGTATTGAAGAAAAATGATTCTCATCAAATATTGCATCTCTTGATTCTATAATTGAGTTAATAAAAACCGTGTCATTAGGTTCAATAACATAAAACCTATATGTCTTGGAATGCTCAGCATATCTAACAAAGATGCAATCAATACCCTTTTCACCCAAACTTTTCCAGTTTGGGTCAAGAAGCCTAACAACGGCCCTACAACCCCAAACTTGCAAAAATGCCAAGTTGGGTCATTTCTTATACCAAAGCTCATATGGAGTAGTCTTGTTCCTTTTATTAGCAACCCTATTCAATAAATAGCAACCCGAACCACTATCGTGTTCTTTGAAATCACGTTTCTTTCCTTTGTTTTATTTGTTGCTCTTATTTTTACCCTCTTCTGTCATGTTCACAGAAGGTCCAGCAACTTCTTTACCCTTGCCCTTGTTACTGTCTTGCGCCCTTAGAGATTCTTCTATACGCAAGTGACTACCAAGTTGGACCAAAGACAAATCGTCTTTACCATGTTTCAAAGTATGTTTGAAATCCTTCCAGGAAGGAGGCAACTTATCAATTATACTTGAAACAGAAATGGATTCATTCATTTTCAAGCCATGTTGTGTGTATTGTCCAAGGATCCTAAGGAGTTCATTGTACTATTCCATGACCGGTCTAGAATCGACCATCTTGTAATTGTTAAAATTACTAACAATGAATTTCTTACTAGAAGAATCCTCTGCCATGTACTTGGATTCAAGTGAATCCCACAACTCCTTAGCCGATTCAACATTCGTATATACATAAAAAAGAGAATCTGACATACCATTCAATATATGACCCCTGCATATGTAGTCATCATTCTCCCACTTTGCCCTTATCCTTATTGCTTCCACTGTTGCATCTCCTAATAATTTCAGCATTGGTGTTGTCAACACATAAACCACCTTCAACATAGTCAACAAGAAAAATGCATCTTTCTCTGCCATTGCCTAAAGTCAGGCCCCTCAAACTTATCTAGCTTTCCAAAATTCGTAGTCATCTCCTTCACCGTATTTCAAGCCATGATCACAACAAATACTTTATACGTTTGTTAGATGTTTAGGGTGTGTGATGATCCTGGATATCTTGCTTGTATCATGTTGAATTCACTTTCCGTATAAAGAATTTAGACCCTTTATATGCATGGGTTGCACGAAATCTCTATCGGGATACTACAAGAAGAGTAACAATTTGTGTCTAGGCACAAGAACACAAATCAAGAGCAAAAGAGATTATGTATGTGTATATTCGTCTATCAGAATGTGACTAATCTATCTATTTATAAAACAGATTGTAAAGACAGGTTTATGCAGTTAATAGTTTGTTGAAAACCAACTTTTACAACTATTTTTTCAACAGTCACGGTTGGGGAATTAAGAGGGAAAAACAACGGAATAACTTTCTTGGAGCACCAAATATAAAACAGCAAAGGGCTCTGCCTCTTGACCCCACAAGGGGCAATGCCCCTTAACCCCGCAAGGAGGCGCAACCCCCTTGACCCCTGTATTTTGTCATGGTCGAAAACATATTAACTCAACGAGTGTGCACTCCACACTTCCCTAACTCGTATCCGAGCCGAATATGAAATCTCATTAGTCTCTAGTAAATCATCATTACCTAAATGGTCGTCGATGACACTAAAATCACCAACATAAACAACTTAAATTCCATGAAATAATTTGTAATTTTTGATAATTGATGCGCAATAAACCCATACACAAAAAATACAAAACATGAAATCGAAGGTGCAAGAAGTTTAACAATGCACATAATCTGCATTTCTGCTCTACTGACTACTGAGGTCTCACTAGGAAAAGCCAAGTTCAACAACGAGTCCTTTGACTTAGCTCCAAATTAGCATGACATGTATGTGCATCCTAAATTAGCATGCCTTAGGTGATTATATGCTAGACAAACCATATGCTCACACGCTACAAAATCAAAGCCATATGAACATTCACAAAAACATTACAACTCACCAAAGAGAATTAATATTGCTTTAAATTAGACTAAACACAAAATACATCAACACTTGTAAAGAGTAACGCACAACATTCACAAAGAAATATTCACAAACAAGAAAAGAGCTTCACTTCAATTACCACCACAAAGACGTAGGACAAGGTGGAGAGTGGACTCCTTCTGGAAAGGTACCGTCCATCCTTGAGCTGCTTCCCTGCTAAGATGAATGAGCCTCTACTGGTCCTGAAGGGATGCCTTCCTTATCCTGGATCTTCGCCTTCACATTATCAACTCATAGAGACACATGTTCTATTAAGCAAACCAAATTAGTTTGCACTCAAGGTGACCAGTGAATGTGTGAAGATCGAGGAAAACCGATACAAGTGAGAGGTCTATTTTGAGAGATAACGTGTTGGAAACTACAAGGCTTATCCAATTTGTGAGGTTCTCTAGGTAATTGAGTTTTATATTTTTTTTAAAAAAAGATGCATAACAGAAGATGAAAAGATTGAATGGGTGTGTTGTCTATGTGGTATCTTTGCAAAGTGGTATGAACGAGGTTGTTGAACTTTGTTTCGATTTCGTGGGTTGAAAGCCTCGTATGCATGAATTTAAGGGTAGGGAGGGTATACCAAGCGCCTAGCCATGATTTTGACAGGACGCAAGTGCGTCCGCCTTCTTTTAAAGACAACAATGATTGAATAAGATGAATCAACTCCACAGGAAAAACAACTTCGTTGCTAATTCTACTTCTTTTTTTCGACATAATCCCCAAAATCGACTTCGTTTGCTAATTCTGACTTCTCGTCCTATTTTCCACAGCAACAGTGATATAACCCCAAAAATCACTACTTCCCTGCCTCACAATCTCAACATCCCTACTTCATTTTTCGAACAATAATCCCCACACATCATCCTCTCCACACTGCATAATTCTAAAAAAAGTAAATAGGCCGGGATCCCTCCGAATCATAGACGAGTAGCCGATGACCAGAGGACAACTATTTTGTGTTGGGTTAGAACCTAAAGCTCCGATACCATGTAAAATAGCAAAGATAATATATTATTGATTGTGTTTTTGTCATTACATAATGAAGATTGGCTATGTATTTATATTAAATACATAGCTTAATAAGTAAGCAATCCAACCCCTAAAACATAATGGACCCAAACCCACAATTAGGTTTGGGCCGAATAAGTCAACAGTCAAGAGTCAACGGTCAACGGTCAACAGTCAATGGTCAACGGTCAAATTAACATAACTTAACCATCTAATAATAATCCCCAAATCATCTTCCTTGCTAATTCAACTTCTTTTCGACATAATCCCTGAATCATCTTCCTTGCTAATTCTACTCCTTTTTTTCGACATAATCCCCGAATCATCTTCCTTGCTAATTCTACTTCTTTTTGACATAATCCCCAAATTATCTTCCTTGTTAATTCTACTTCTTTTCGACGTAATATCCCCAAATCAAACGTTAAATTATTATTAATAAATATATGTTTCCTCAAATCTATCTATAAAACCTTGTAATCTATTTATCTAATTTTTTGTTTATTTTTTATTTTTTTTAACATATAGTTGTAAGAACTTTCATCATTAGTCCTTAATGATAAAAATCTTTCACCATTAGTCCTTGTTTGTGTTTTAATCAACCGATACTCAATTTAAGTTGAAAGTTTGTGCACCGTTCATCGTTTTCGCTTATTATTCGTTAACAAAAGCTCAAGTTCTTCAACAACAACAACGATTTCACAACAATTAATCATTGCTTCATGGTTTCTTCTTGATTTTGTAAAATCCCGCGAATTTTTTTAATTCTTTTCTCGGTTTAAATAATAGATTTGTAAATTCCCGTGAACGTTAATTGATTTCAAACCACAACAAAATCACTTAATCTACTTAAGATCCATTAATTTCCATTTAACACATCGGATTTACTATGCGAATCTTTGAACTTCCTAATTTCAAGAGAGAGAGCTGTCATCGTTGTAACAAATGCAAGACAAAGCAAAGGAATGTTCTTATGATATCATGTCGCCTTCTTCATCACATCTCCAAGTTTCTTTCTAATCAAGGGAGATAATTCGAACGGAATGTGTGGACCTATATGATCAGATATCTCCTGATTTAAGAGAGATTGTTGTTACTCAAGCTATAGATCCATCTAGAAAAGCAACTTGATAAAGAAGAATTTCAAGAGATGAATCATAGATGCGTTTAGAGTACTCATGAACAGTTGTCAGACATTCATCAATTTTCGATACTGTTTCGATGATTTTGATGGTGCAATGATACGCAAGTCCTTTCTAGAATAACACTCGCAAACCGAGATCATTCACAACAATTCCGTGATACACTGTTCCAACAAATGGGTATCTGTTAGAAGTCTATTGATGAAAGAACACAAATAAACGAGAAAATAACAGAAGGGTGAATGATAGAGTGATGCAGTCAAAAAAGGGAAAGGTGGATTCGAGTAAAGCATTAGATGCTGGTTTGGTTGTTACAGAAAACAATGAGAACGGAAATCAGGAAAAGGCTATTTTCATAGCAGCAGATTCCGAGGAAGATACCCATGTGCGATGAGGATTGCAGATATCAACTCGTTGAATGACAAAAACCATTAGGCTGAGGTACAATTGACTGTTCAACATGATACTCTTGCTAATGAACAACAACATTCTGTGCAATCTGCACCCATTTATGACACATATCTGTTGGAAAAGGTTGATAAAAATACCATTCCTGATTCAACAAATATGTGTCATAGGGGAGGAGAGATAGAACAGAATGCTAAAAAAATGTCAAGTTTCATGTCCTTTACTTGATCCATCATTTGATAACATGACAACTGAATTTTTAAACCAATCTCTCGAGTCTGAAAATATTTTTCTCAAAAAGACCGTTGTCCAACTTCAAAAAGATCTTTCAAGAATGGAAGCACATTGTGTTAACATGGAACTTAAATATCAAAATCAAGCTTTAAAAGATGGGAAACATGGTCAAATTTTGAATGAAACAAGTAATAAAGCCAAGATTAACAAGGAAATTGAGGTACTTGAAAAGATCAATATCTTCTTTCCTGACAATTGGAAAATAGTGTAGGCTTAAAATTACTTGCATGGTAAATGAGAAGTTGCATAAGGAAAAATGAGCACATTTAAAATAGACTTACAAAGATCTTTACGATTCTATTAAAACGACACGAGTTCAGACAAAAGACCATAATGACTCACTGATTGCTCAAATAAATAGTAAGACTGTTGAAAATGCTAATTTAAAGGCTCTGATTCAGGAAAAGGTTTTTGCGAATGTAGCGTTGAAAAACGAATTAAGAAAGTTTAAAAGGAAATAGCGTGGTTACTAAGTTGGCAAACCTATCACAATCTTGGGGAAACCGGTTTTACAACCACTCAGAAACCAATCAGTTGTTAGACAACCGAATGCATTTAAATCTGAATGACCTAATTTTTTAAAACCATGGTTTGCCTCCCAAGTTGATGTGAATAACGTTTTGTCAAAACAGTTCCCTCATCATTATTTGGCCTAGGAAGAGAATCTGCTTTTGCAAACCTAAATCATTGTTTGATCGAGCTCATCTAGGATAGTTTCAAGAACATGCCAAGATTTAGTTTCTAACTGATATGGCTCATAATATCTCTATCATAAAGGAGCTAAAAAAAGACACAAGACAAAAATAGGAATCTTAAACCTAGGGAAATGCCTTCTGCTAAAACACAAAACACTCCTAATGCTTGTACACCAAAACTTAGGAGCAATAATCAAAAGTCTAGGAATTGGCCTGCATCTAAGAGTTGTGAGGAAACGCTAAAAGCTATGCAAAAAGCAGATCATTCTAGGAATCCTAGTTCATTTTCGGACTTCAAACACTTTGTTTGTTCGACTTGTCAGAAATGTGTCTTTAATGCAAAATCATGATGCCTGTATACTAAAAAAACCTAAAAAAGAAGTGGAATTCTCGTGCTAGATTCAACCAAATAAGATAAAAACAGTAACCAAACCGTAGATTCAAACGGTCTTTATCTCAGAAACTAGTAGGAAGATCATTACAGACATAGTTTTTCTTCAATAAGTCTTCCGCTGTGCATGAGAAAACTAACTCACTCATAGATCATTACCTTAGGCTGGATACGACGGGTAGAATTTTAACATGTTGGTCTATAAATGGGTTCCAACTGGATATGAAACATTTCACATATAGCACAACAAAGGTTGATTGTGTAACTCCAATTGGTTCAAATGATTTATATCACTAAACCTTATAAGCGATTCAAACTCTCAATGTCAGTGAAGGATAATCTTACTTAAGTGCAGGTACATTTTGCAATCCTAAAAGGGGAAAGACTCAGAGTTTATTTTCTGAAAAAAGTGATATATCAGAAACCAAGGGTTCCAGGAATTGATGTATGATGAACAAGGACAATGGCTGTTGATTACTTCAGATCAACACCCGTGCTTCATGATAATGGCGTCTGTAGACAACACTTCAGGCCCCGTTCCTCAAAGAAAAGAAAGGTGTACGTTTCAGTGCGCTTTATCTTCAAAAGAAGATAAATATTATTGTATCCTAAGTAAATACTTAAAATCATAAAACACAAAACGATTTTTTTTATTTTTTTTTATTTTAGAAATTTTATTAAACAAAAGAGAAAATATTAATAAACTCAGAAAAACCAAAAAGTTTTCATTTTATAAATCATTTATAAAAAAACAAAATAGGAAATTAAAAAAATATGAAAAAATACAAAAGAAGTTTATCAATGGCCATGTCTTTTGCAACGATAATATTTACGTCCTAGAAATGTCTTTCAATTAAAAGACACGTGGACATAAATAAAGTTCGTGCAAAAGTTCAAATGTTTTTCAAAACATGACATATGGCTTGCTATTATTTCAGATAGCAACCCGGTCATCATCTTAAAGGCAAGTATTTCAAGAAGAAAACTTGACCTCTCAACGGGAATTTAATTTCTCGGGAATGGTTTCTTTATGACCATGCAAAGGCTTGCTGATTAATTTGCATCACAAACCACAGTGTTTTCTCTTGTTTCGATAAGTTGGTACGTGTTCAGTGGCTTTATGGTTTTTAATATAAGTGAAATCTTATTTTTATTAATAAAAAGTTGTCTTCATAATGAATCAGTGTTTTCAGTAATCCCAAAAGATTTTTTTTAAATACATTTCGACCACTCAAAACAATGACAACAAACTATTTATATAGAAAATCTTTGTCATTATTTGAGGGAGAAATCGTCATTCAAATAATTTCTTTTAATCGGTTCATCAAAATAAGTATCGGGTTATCGGATAATAGTTTTAATAATGTCGGATCATTATAAAAAAATTCAAGGCGAGGTTAATGAATTTTAACTACACAAGCTTTAGATGTACATATGACTGTTTATAAAGATCTTTATGAACTTATTTGTAATTTGAGGGACTTAGTGAATTAGGCTTTAAACTATAGACGATCAATATTGCAACACCACATAGGTTTGTAAAAGACTTAGGAATGCGTAGAAATACTTTCATGTTTTAAATGCCTAGGAAATTGGATTCTCACGGATAGATTTAAGCTTATTAATTCTCTCAAAACACGATCTGTATATGTATGCGTATAAGGTTTTGCTGATTCTGAAGTGTCGAAACCAACAAGGGGGAAGGAGTAGATGTATACTTGATAGTGTCCTTGGCCTTCTTTTAAGGTTAGCTTCTTTTATCTTTTGAGGTTAGCTTCTTTTGATTTTAGGCCGTTTTGAATCTTTCGGGTGCACTATTTCAATCACATGGTGGAAGAGACATCTCGTAATTAGCCAGTATGCATCATTTGAGTCCCCAGAGGGAAGTGTTAGGAGTATAATTATTTAAAACGTGAGAAAAGTTCTTTCTAATTCAATTAATGCTTCCTCAAACGGTCAATCTCTAAGCTTATTCTTAAAAGAAGTAGAAATATTTGATAAAAAAGGTACACATAGGTATGATGATTCCTTAAGTCAGTCAGTATTCTGTAGAAAGAAATGAGTACATTTATGACTTAATTGACTTAGGCGTTTCCATTTCGTTTACTTAGAGGGAATAATTGTGATATCCGGGACTTAGTTGGCTTTGGTGTTACAATTTATATCATCGCTATCCTGAAGAGAGAAATGCGCTCATCCGGGACTTAATTGTCTTTGGTGTTGCGATATCAAATTCTTGAAAGGGTTTATTGTGTACTTCAGATATCTGGGCTTTATACATTAAGACTGCTTGATGCGGCTTGCAAAAAAGTTCTGAATCTACTAAAGAAAGGATTGTTGGTTTAGGGGGAAGCTAAGACAATATCAACACCGACATCACCAACCACACAAGTAAGTTCATATGTATCTGAATCTGTTTCCATACTCAAAGTTTTGAAGTAAGACTTGTAACTTGGAAAAGAAAGTAAAGCAATTATCTCGAAGATTGCTTGGACAGAGAAAGATAAGATTGAAACTTCTTAAAAGAAAGAAGGATAATGAGGTGCTTAGTAGTTCATTGGTGGGAGATTGTATACGAAGGAGACCTCACGGCTGAGACCAAATGAACCATTATGATTATATCATATGATGTTCTCATCATTCAGGTCAAACCTCATACATAATAATCTTGTGAATATATATAGTGTAGACTTAATGGTGATTCTAAGAAGTGCTCGAGTACAAATTTTTTAAGAATTTTTTAGTAAATTCAAAAGTTTTCAAATTATTGTACTAAGCACCGTCTTATATTCCCTCAAATATTGAGGGTCTTGGGCTAATTAATCATATGAAGACCAGTGACTTGCACAACATATAATAAAGAATAAATAGGAGACTAGAAGATGCGTACTAGAATATGTAGATCCACTATCTGATCAAGGGGTGAGCATATGTCCAAGACCGGTCCGGTTTGGCTCGGCCAAGACAGGACCGGACCGAGAACCGAAATGGTCCATATTGCCAGACCGCGGACCGGACCAAAATAGTACGGTCCGGTCCAGGTCGGTCCGGTCTAGGTGTCGGGTCTTTGGTACGTCGGTCTACACGCATTATCATCGGGGGTTTTTAGTAGGACGGAATGGTCCGGAGCCGGGAACGACCTGACCGAGGGACTGAATTGGTCCAAAATACGGACCGCGGACCGGACCGAAAATACCTTCGGTCCGGTCCGGTCGGTCCGGTTCGGTCCGGTCTTCCGGTCCGGTCCGGTCGACGGTCCGGTATGCTCACCCCTAGTCTGATCATTGCATTATTGGCATCAATTCATATATGTTGACTCCAACCCATGATACCATTAATTCATATATTATATTCTAGTATGAATGACCATAAATTCTAACAAAACTATAGCGGTTATATCATTTCATGCATAGGTAACCAATATAGTTTTCCAGAATGATCATGCTAGGATCTTCTCTTTGACATATTCTACCATAACAAATACCAAAACTCTTCATATCTGTTCCAAACAATCTGTTTTTGCCCATTATTCAGTGTTCCGATATCACTTTTCAAAGTTGTCAACAAGTTCCACCCATGATTATCACAACCAAATACTTTATACGATTGTTAGAAATAGGGGGTGTGATAATCATGGATATCTTCTAGAATCATGTAAAAGTCCACTTTCCGTATAAAGTATTTCGACCCTATCAAATGCCTAGGTTGCATGAAATTTCTATCGGAATAAGACTAGAAGAGAAACACTTTGTGTTCTAGGCACAAGATCACAAAGTAAGAAGATTAGAGGAATTGTATGTGTTTTTTCATCTATATGTTCTAAGACCAATACTTCCTTATATATATATATATATATATATATATATATATATATCATAGGAAGTTAGGAAGTTATGGGCGGTTAATAGTAGTTAAAACTGAATTTAACTAACTTCCTGTCAAGATAGTTTTCATATTAACTCAACGAGTGTGCACTCCACACTTCCCTAACTCGTTTTCGAGCCGAACATAAAACTACATTGGTCTCTAGTGAATCACCATTACCTAAATGGCCGTCGATGACACTAAAATCACCAACACAAACTAATGACAATAAACTTAATACAATAACCCATTTCATCTGCAAACCCCAAAAATTAACTTCTGGAAAGCCACCACCCAATGCCTCATCGTAAAGCTTCCAAACTTACACCGACGGCCGCCAACCATCGTCGGCACAGCCGTCTTCAAACCACGACATGATGGTTTTCTGGAAATAAGGTTGTTGTTAGATTTATGGTTTTTGCATCTATTAAGAATACCCTTTCAAAAATGAAATCGTGAAGTTGTGTGAATTGGGGTTATGGGTTTCGATTCTATGTTCTTGAATTTATAATACTTAGATCGGCTTTAAGAGTTCATGGGGTTTAGTTGATGGTATGTAATGAAGATTGTTATAAAGATTGGTGTTGGTTGGTATGAAGATTTATAGGTGTAGAGTTAGAAGTAGCAGTAAGAGAGAGTGAGAGAGAAGTAGGATGATGAGAGATAATAAAATTTTCATATGTGTTAAAGTGTTTGGGTTCTTAAATAAAAAACAAATGTAAAAGGACGAAAATATCCCTATGTGAGTATCATTTGTGATCCTTTAACGAGTGTTAATGGGCCCAGTTAAAGTGAGGGACTAACAAAAGAAAACGTTTCCTACTTAAGGTCGAACTGTGCAATTTTTTCGGTCAAAGGACTATAGGCTGCGGTCAACGCAAACCACAAGGACGAACGGTGTAGTTTACTCTTAAATAAATTAAGAGGTTAGTATAGTTAAAGGGGCAATTTCATACTCCTCTAAAACATGGAGATTTCATATACTCAAATCACGCTTTAAAAGCATCGTACATAATGCATTTAATAGCTGTATTATGAGTATACATGAAATTAATGATGAAAAGTAGGTGATGATTAAATGTGATTTTATGAGGTATCTTTATATAAAGTGGTTTTTGTTTGTGAGTGTGTGTATATTATGAGGTATTTTATATAAAATGATATATTTTTATGTGTTTGGTTAGATGGTTACCACATGGAGTTGATATGCAAACCACACAAAATGATGTGCACACTACAAAAATGCATGTGTGGTGTTGTACCATATGCATTACACATGTGATTTTGTAGTGTGCACATCACTTTGTGTGGTGTGCATATCAACTTACCACTACGACCGTTAAATGATGTGATGAAAAACTGATGTGACGCTGAAACGGAAGGATTATGCGAAGGGTGACCATTATACTTGACCCACCCTTATAATCACAACATGCCCCGCACGCATTGTCTAATTATTATATTACTCATTTTAGGCAAGGAACGTTGTCGTTTCTGCCCCTCTGCTACAGTACTATGTTGTTGGGCTCCCACTTTGGCCCAGTTTGTTGGGCTCCAGCTTTGGGCCGACCCATTTAAAAAAAAAAACAAATTTGTTCGCATAAAATATGGAGAAAAAAAATGTTAGAAAAGTGCCGATTTATTCAGATAAAAAAATACCCGCAGAAACATTATTCGCTACCTAATAACTTTTAAAATAAATCGACAAAGAGCCACAAGTCAAACTACATCTTTAGATTAGCATAATCCCATAAAACTAATATTACGAAAAAAAAAAAAACCGTATAAAGCCAAAAAAAGAAACCACCAAACACATATGGCCCATTAAGAAAAAAAAAACTATTAAACATGAGAACTGGAAAAATAAACCCAGAACAAAATTAAAAAAAAAAAACAAAAATAAATAGCCCGTAATAAACCTCGCAGGCGGAAAAATTAACCCGGCCCACAAAAAAGCAAATACAACGGATAATCCTGCTTGTTAAAAAAAAATTTTAGGCTCTTAATTCAAGCCCAACGGCCCAGCCAATTTCAAAAAACACAAAATAAGCAAAACATTAGATTGAATTCCAACTACATAGTAAACACATGGTCCCAAATTTACAAAATCAGCACAAAAACATTACTTCACATTTGTAAAAACTAAAAATTAAGAAAGAAAATTCCTTAATAAATAAAAAAGAAAATGAACCAGAAAACTAAAAATCAAAAATAGAAGAAACAGTATTGGAAATACTAAAATCCTCAGACATGGAATCAACAACAGAATACAAAGTAAGGAAATCAGCATCTGAGAAGCTCGGAATTGACTTGTCTGAGCCTGAACGGAAGAAGCTTGTTAAGAACGTTGTTCAGACTTATCTTGAACAGCAGCAGGATAATGAGGTTGAAGAGGAGGAGGAGGAGGAGGAGGAGGGGAGTGAAGAGGATGAGAAGAAGAAAGTTGGTGGCAAGGAGTATGATGATGATGGTGATCTTATTCTTTGCAGGGTATGCGTTTTTTCTTATGAAACCCTAATTTCAAATGTTAGGTTTAATTATTTTTGGTTAATATTGGGGTTTTAGGGGGTGTTTGTTTCGGGTTATATGTGGGCTTATGAGCTTATTTGATTTCGGCTTGTATAACATAAGCTCCAATTTTCAGGTTATTTTGAGACTTCTGGGCTTATATAAGTTTATTATGATATGATAAAACTTATATAAGCCAAAAAAAATTGGTGCTTACGTTATATAAGCCGAAATCAAATAAGCTCATAAGCCCACATATAACCCGAAACAACACCTCCTTACTAAGCTTATGAATTGGGCTTATGCTTATGTTATATAAGTAGCTTATTTCCGGGCTTATGGCTTGTGTTTTATAAGCTCACTTTTTGTGGCTTATTTTGAAACTTTTTGGCTTATATAAGCTTATTATGTCATTATAAGTTTACGTAAGCCGAAAAAAAGTTTCAAAATAAGCCACAATAAGTGCGCTAATGAAACATAAGCTCTAAACCAAATAAGTCATAAGCCTGCTATATAAGCCGAAACAAACACCTAGCCTGTTTAATAAGTTAATAAGCAAGCAGGTAAACTCAAGTATTATTTGGTTTAAGTTATGTTGGTAAATGCAGTGTTGTAAAAAGCGGGCTAGGCGGCCGCCTAGGTGCTAGGCGGGCATACACCGCCTCGATTTATGGCTAGGCGGAAAAGTCAAAAGGGGGTCAAACATCCGCCTAGGCGGTCAACGAAGTCAACAAAAAGTCGGTGTTTTTTAACTAAAATTTAGGGGTTTTATTTCCAATATATCCTACCCATATTTATTTTAACATAACATCTTAACACAAAAGAAAAACCATCGATTGTAAACACAAAGTCATGGGTTTTTCGTGTGAAATTCGAACCAATTGAACAATATGGACAAGATGAGAATCAAGCATCGATTTAATATTTAAGTTTGAAGTATTTGAAGTGATATGTTCACATTTGAAGTTTTAAGTACTTGAATTGTAATGTTTATTTGTTTATTTTGCAACTTCAAACTATGTAAACCTTGAATTATTTGAAATTAGAAGTATTTTGTTATGTTATACATATTATTTATATACATAAAATTCCAATCCGCCTAGGCGGCCTCGAAGGTGGTCGACCGCCCGACTAGCGCCTAGCGATTTTTGAAACATTGGGTAAATGACCAAAAGGGGCATTGTTTAAGAAAATATGAAGCTTAGATCAAGTAAATTGTGGGTGAAATGGTAATTTTTAATGGAGTATGTTATATAAGCCCAACCCCTTTAAAAAAGCCACAGTTTTGAGGCTTATCAAAACCTTCTTATATAACCTCATAAGCGCACTCATATATGCTTAGCCAAACACTTAGTTTTGGCTTATTTGAGTCATATAAGCTTAAATAAACACCCGCTAAGTGGTTGGAAGTTCAAGACCTAATATGATTTTGTAAAACAATAATTTTTGTACATTGGTGAATTCAGTGGTCCTTAAGATTTTTTAGGTTAGCTAGTGGCAAGACTTGTGACTATCATCACTAAAATGTGAGAGGTCTTGAGTACAATTCCTGCTAGGTGCAAACGACCCTTGAGTGACCACGCCAACCTCTTGAAAAGGGAGGGCTTTACTAGGTTTGAGTCTGTGTGGCGGGTGGATTAGTCGGCCAAAAGCAGGAAACCCGGGTTGATATTTTAGGTTGAATTAGTGAAACTTAACATAAGTACTCTAAAATGTGAGTTTATTAATTGTGTGTTATTATTGTTATGGATGAAGTGATGAACCGAAAATGTGGGCAATTTAGGCCAGGGATTGTTTGGGTAAAAAGCAGCTTATTGCATTTTGATACATCTGATGAGCATTTTTTTTGTGCCATTGGATAGAGCCAGATAGCTTAGGCTTATTCACTATTTTAGCATTTTTGGTCGAGCTTATACATCAACAAGCTGATAAGCCAGTTGAAACACTATCTGCTCCACATAAGATAAATAAGTTGTTCAAATAAGTGTTCCTGAACAACCCCTTTGGATATATAAGGTAGAGAAATATCACAAGATTCGATTCAAATACTTGTGAGTTGTGTATTCATGCTTATGGTTATTCTTTTAGCCACCACCAAAGTGGCCTAGTGTTTAGGCACCTGATGTCCTCGCAAGAGGTCTAGGGTATAAAGCGCGCTAGGTACACATTCGGGGGTGGCTAGGGAAAGGGTCACGGGGATACGACGGTTAAGTCGCGTACAACTAAGTTAAAGATTCCCTCCCCGGGTAACCTGAACAGGAAAACCCCATCTGTTTACCCATTATTATCTGTGAATGCTTCTATAATGAAGTGCAACCTTTGTGCAATGAAGGATTTAAGATGTATGCGGCAATCTGATTTGAATGATTATCTGATTATGGTTGTAGACAATAAGTTTCTATTGTTTATTTGTTTGGATTGAATGAAACAGATTCTGATTGTCGGATTAGTTAGGGGTCATATTATCTGTTTAGCTGTAGCTACACCCTGCAACAAAACTGATTCTTATTAATGGTTATTCATTACTTTGAGCTCGTTATACATGTAACTTATTAAATAACAAAGAATCTGCTAAACAAGTATCTGATTGACAAAAGTTGAAACACCTGCAAAGTGCATGTCAAGACATTATCTCCTGCAACTTGTTTTGTTAGAGATGATCATCTGTTTCTGATTATTTTAATCTTCTAATCACAGTAGCTGTTGAGTTTTATTATCTGTACATTGGGTATTGTATTCTGAAAGCTTCTGCAGCCTTCTTAACGTAAATCTTGTTGAAAATGTTGCAACTCAGATATGATCAGTCTTAATACTGATCTTTGTGTATTACTTCTTCTTGCAGCTTTCAAATAAGAGAAGAGTGACTCTTACTGAATTCAAAGGGAAAAGTTTAGTGTCTATAAGGGAGTACTACATGAAAGATGGCAAAGAGCTTCCTAGTTCTAAAGGTATGGCTCTTTCAAATAGTGGATGTTCAGTTTTTAGCGGTCTCAGATTTGTCGTTCTGATTGATTTCTCAATAAGGGCTGTAATTTTATTTGAAGATTGTTGTGCGCAAGATACTAATGTCGTATTCTCCATATCAGTTCCCAAGTTTATTGATGTAGTCAAATTTTGTTAGTTTTATACACAAATACAAGTCACCGCCATTAGGTAAGAGACGATATCTATTTATCTTATTAAACTATTATACGAGGTTAATTTTTTTGGTAAAACCATAGACGCACTGCTTAGCCTTATTTAGATTACAACTGGTATAAGTTCTGTCTTTAATATCTTAAGATTGTTGCTTTGTGTTCCCTGAATGCATTTCAATGAGTAATATCATCGGTTTAGTTGCAGTAACAATAATAAGTAATGATTTATAATGAGAAAACTTAATCTGTCAATGACAAGACCAACGGTAAAATCAGAACTATTTAGCTAATAGCCTAGTACTTTCAGCTTGATACATTTTATTTATAGCTGGTTTCTTGCCATATTTTTGTTGTGTATGTCGATCATTGAAGCATGAGTTTCTACTTGGCTACTGCAATTAGGTATCAGCTTGACTGCAGAGCAATGGTCAAACTTCAGCAAGAATGTACCTGCAATCGAGAAGGCCATCAAGAAAATGGAAGCAAAGTGTTGATCTTGCAACTTGATGGTATTATGTATCAGCTTAACATGCAACTTGGAGCTCATCGGCAACTTAGTCTAGAAAAGAACCTTAAATGTAAACTCTGAGGACCATCTTTTGTTTCATTACCTTATTTATATGCTATCATCCATTGTTAGTGGTGTGTTAAGAACCTGCAAGCAGGTAATGCAGACACATGTGTGATAGTTGGTTCATTTGCAAACTTTCCCATGCTGCCTAGTACCTTCAGATGAACGTAGCTTAATATTCGCAATTTGCAATAGTTATTAGCTTTATTAGTAGCATATATTGTGCTGCAAAATCGGTGAGATTCTCACAAAAACATGGACTCTTTTAGTAAGGGAGAACCATGCATGTATTTACCGAGTCCTTAATTGAACATCGCCAAATTTATATTAGATGTGGCAAAATGTTTTGGGGGATGGTTGATGGTTCACAGTTCAAAACTTGTTCCGGCTTAGTTGGGTTGATTATGAAAACAAGTTTTTCTACCAAACATAATCTTTTCTTAGTGTGTAACCTATAATTACAAAGATAACATTCCATCAACAATTTAGTTTAAATAAAAAGAATTAATACGCTCTAATGAAGTGAAGATACACTTAGAGTGAAT